>CAJVPS010002264.1:0-12738 GCA_910591765.1 Ambispora leptoticha | reverse complement strand
TAATTAATGTTCTAGTTTGTAAATAAAATTTTATTAAATAAATTAGAGTTCATTATTGAAAATGTTTATATTTATTAGTTAGATATATAAAGGTAATTTTGGAAGAAAGTTAATTCACCTGATCTCTATTGACGGCTGCCTATAGTGATTAGTTTGAATTTCTGACTTTGTTATATTATTATCGGAAGGCAGAGATCATGTTATATAAAACACCATCAGATAAACAACACTAAGTTAAAATTGTTATGAATCTAAAAAATTTTTTAAACCAAACTCTTGTACAAACTATTATTGTTTACTGGTATTTTTGCCATCCAAGTAATAAGTATAAATGAAAAAAGTTATTACTTTTTCACTTCAATTCTTTTCTTTTTTAGAAATTGATATCCAACATTTTCTTGATGATCTGGTAAATGTGAGTCATTAATTTATAATTGTTTATAATAAAGATGAAATTTATCATTAATAGTATGAAATCCTATAGTATATTACTAGAAATTGTTATGCAAATGCCAGTCAAAAATTTAAAAAACAAATTTCTTGGTATTTGTATATAATAAATAAAAAAATCCAGTTTTCTTTCTTTTAAAATATGTGAAAAGAAGTTGATAAATAATAATAGAAGCAAATAATTTGGAAATATTGACTGGTATTAAAGGTAAAAATCTTGTACTTAAATTTAATATTCTTAAGAAATAGTATATAATATTATTAAATAATAGAAGCAAATAATTTGAAAATATTTGACTGGTATTAAAGGTAAAAATCTTGTACTTAAATTTAATATTCTTATGAAATAGTATATAATATTATTAAATAATATTAAAAAATTAATTTTTTCACTTAACAAAATCATAAATAAACTAAATAATGAATTTAATATTATTTGTAAATACTTAGATAAAATAGAATTTGAAAGTTTACTCCAAGAAAAAAATCATTTTTAATTCTAAATCAAGAACTTCATTAATTAAATTATAAAAAAATATAATCTGATCTGATAAGTTTATATTTATATTTTTAAATTAGATAATAAAATAAAAATATTACAAAATTCTAATAAAACTTATTATTAAGAATATATTAAATTTATTATTAATAAAAATTTAGTAATTATTTTGATTAAAATAGAATTAATTTGTTAATATTAGTAAAAATAATTATAAATTTAGATATTTATATTAATATTCTGATAAATAATTTTATATTCTGATCTTATTAATAATTAAATATTATTTTTAACAAGATAAATTCTATATTATATTTAAATATATATAATTTAATAAATATTAATATATAATATTTAAATTAAATTAATTAAAATTCTAATTTTAATCTAATTAAATATTTATAAAATAATATTTCAAAAAAAAGTTAAACTAAACTTAAACTTAAATCTAAAAAAAATTTTAAAAATTTTAAATACAAAATTAAATTAGATTTAAACTCAAAATTTAAGTCTGATTTGAGTTTAATTCAAAATTAATTATAAATATAATAAAAAAAATTATAGTTTTTAAACAAGAATTATATATATTTCATAAGTATAAAATATATTTATTATTTAAAATTTTAATTTCAATTAAATCAAACTAAAATATTTTATTTAAATAATAATAATTTATTTTATAAATATAAAATATTTCTATAAATAATAATATTTTTATAATATATTTTAATAAAAATTATAGTTTTAAATAAGAAATATAATTTTATTTATAAGTATAAAATATATTTATTATTTAAAATTTTGATTTAATAAATAAAATTAAAATATTTTATTTAATAATTATAATTTATCTTTATAAATATAAAATTTTATTATAAATTATCTTAATAAAAATTTAAATAAAACTATTATATATTTTTAAATTTAAGTAACTTTCTATATAATTATTTTTGAGATTAAAAATTTAAGAGATTATCTAAATTTTGATGATTTAAAAATTTCTTAAAAAATACTAAATAGCAATTAGATAAAGAATATATATATATATAATTATAAAAATATATCTAATATTATACATAAAATTAAAATTTTTAATTTTGAATTTTTTTTTTTGCTATTGATATTTTTTTATATTATAATTTATTTATCTTACTAATATTATCTAGCTTAATATAAAAAATAAGTATTAACTTTGATAATATTAGTATTAAGTTAACACAAATTAAAAAATATATATAAAAAATTATATATAAAATATTTAAAAAGCTTATTATTATTTTATAAAGCAAAAAAAATTATAATTATCTATAAATAAAATATATATGAATTAAATAGAATTAATTAATTTAATTTACATCTTTAAAAAGTAACTAATTATAATTCAATAAATTATAAATAATACAAATAATAATATAAATAAGAATAAATTAAAAAAATAAGAAAATATTAATTAAAAAACTAATTAAAAGTATTAATAATCTAAATTAATAATAAAAATATATATAATAATTATTTATATAATAATATATATAATTTAATTAATTAGTATATTATAAAAAAATTATAATTTTTAATTTTTTTCATAAATATTTATTTAAATAATATAAAATTTAAATATATTATTATTATAATAATATAAATTTTTTAATTTCTTAATCTTTTCTTAGTTATTCAAAATTATATTTTATTATAATTCTTATGAATTTTATAAATATTCCTATTTTTATTTTATATATTATTATATTTATTATCATGTTTCTATTTTTAAATACTATATTTTATTTTATATTTGAAATTTATATTTTATTATTATTTTTAATATAATATTTATGTACATAATAGAATAGTATAGTAGAAGATTAATTTTTAATTTTGATAAAATAGTTATATTTTGATGATAATCTCTAATATCTTTCCTTATTCTTTAATATACTTTGATATTCTCTTATATTCTTTTACATCTTTCCATATCTTTTAATATTTTTTCATATTTTTTAATATCTTTACATATCTTTCAATATCCTTTCATATACTCTAATATTCTTTAATATTCTTTAATATCTTTTAATATACTTTGATCTAACTCATTTATAATTAATTATATTATAATACTTTAATTATATTTTATATATTAGATAGTATTAGTTAGTAATATTATAATAATTTATATATCTGAAAAATATATAAAAGAATCTGCTCTTCTAATATAAAATAAATAGTTTTGAATTGGACTATTTGAAAAATATAATTTTAAAAGATTACTTTTTCTAATTATACTAGTATCTTTAATTTTTTATTTATTTAATATTATTTTAAGAGTAGAAGATCTCTATTATAAATAAGCTATACTTTTTGTTTTATTATTTTTAAGAATAGAAGATTTCTATTATAAATAAGCTATACTCTTTTATTTTTATTTAGTTATTTAGTTTTTATACTTTAGTTTTTACTTTTTTTTAGTTATAGCCTTCTTTGATTAATAGTTTTTACTATTTAATTAATTTAAGTCTTGAATTATATTGACTTCACTCAGTTAATCTTTATAATTTCTTTAATTTATTTATTTATTTATTTTCTCTTTATTAAGATAATACCTGTATTGATATAGGTCTTAGAATTTTTGTTATTATTAAAAGTTATAGTCTAATTCCTCTTTCTTTGTCCTTTAATTATTTCAGTCTCTTCCAATCCTATATTATTAAGATGAATTCAAGTGAAAGTTCACTTATCAATTCATCATAATATATTTTTGATACCCCCTTTGTGAAGAAAAATTCTCTCCATATTTCTTATTGTATTTTTATATTTTTTATATTTCTTTTATATTTCTTTTTATATTTCTTTCTTTTTTATTTATAATTGATAAATACTTATGTCTTGAGTTTTTATGATTAATTATTATTCTTTTATTAGATTATCTATTAATTATTATCTTTATATATGTCAAATTTCTAATTACTCTATCAAAATACTCTCTCAAGACTTTTATCCCTATTGTCATTCCCTTTAATTCCAAATTACTATATAATTTTATATCTTTCATCTACTCACAAAAAATATTAAAGTAATATCAATTAATCAAATTATATATCTGTTATTTTAAGAATTAATTCAACTTGATCTTACTGAAATACACATTAGCCAATTAAGATAAAGAATAGTACAATTAGTAAATATCTTTATATTTAATTGTATTAATATACAAGAAGAATAACTAGACTTAATTGAATAATTTTATTAATAGTTTATCCATCAAGACTTTATCTTTCAATCAAGAATCTCTTCTGTTAATAGTGATATTGATGGATACTATTCTGAAAAAAAAATTTAGAAGACATTTCTATTTTTCTAGTACAATATATAGTAATTTCAGAATCAAAAGAAAATAGTAATTATTCTAGTTCAGAAAAAAATATTCAAATAAACTCAGAAGATAATAACTAATCAGAAGAAGAAGATGATGATGATGATCAAATAGCTTAACCAAATAACTTAAATAACTTAATTCAAGCTCTTGGAGCACTTGCTAATCAAATAGCTAATTAGAATATCCAGCTTATAGAAAAGTTTATTATCTTTATCAGAAAATATAAAGAAAATGATCAAGATCTAACTGAGTGACTTAAAGATTTTAATATTATTATACAAGTTAATAATATTGTAGATACTAGAAAAGTATAATTAGTTAGAGAATATCTAGAAGATATTGCTGTCTTATATTATAATAAAAGAGGAAGAGATAATATTATCTAGTAATGGAAGCTACAACTAGCTATAACTCTATCATAATTCTCTGATTAGCTATCACAACTCTGTCACAATTTTCTAATTAGCTGCTACAAGCTGTAACTAGTTGAGAAGTCATCTTTAATACCACCTAATTAACTACTTAGAATAATAATCAAGATTAATCATATAATTTTAGTCATCAATTTGCTACACACTTCTGTATCTGAGAAAGAATTGATTAATAATAAGATAAGATTGAAATCTTGTAACAGACCAGTATTGTGAAAGAATATACAGATAAATTTATTAATTTACTTTATAAAGTAGACTCAGAAAATAAATATCCAAAAGAATATAAGATTCAAACTTATAAAAGAGGATTAAATTTAGAGATCAGAAAATGAATTCAGATCTTAGCTGATGAAACTTTTCTAAATATAATATGAGTCATAAAGAATATAAAAAAAGCAGATGCAAATATATCAACTTATGAATATTACCAATCTCAGATTCAAGATAACTCAATATTAAATACTATTTGATAGCACTTCAAGATCTTAATCAGCAATAGAAAATATTAAAACTAATAAAGGATCAAATTATAATAGAAATAACTCAGATTATAAATCTAATAATCAAAATTCTAAACCAATCTCAATCTGTTATAATTGTGATAAGCCAGATCATATCCATCTTAATTATTCTCAATTATAATCATATCAGAATAATTAAAATAACTTTGAAAATAATCACCAGAGAATAAATGGAAATAATCAGCAATAAAATAATATATTATCAAATTAGGTAAATATTAGTAATAACCAAAATGCAAATAATAATCAAAATATATTATTGATCCAAATACAGATTCTTACTAATAATATTCAGATACTAACTATCAAATAGATAATATAAATTTATTACTGATACATATAAATACTTGGCTGCTGAAAAGAAATTCAGAAATTCCAGAATTACTTCTTATGAAACTAGATCTATAGATTATCTCTATAAAGATACAGTTGATGAAAATAAGAAATCAAATAATAATAAAAAAGAAAAACAAGAAGATATTCCTGAAGTTATTCTTGATCAAGATATAAATAATACTGAACTATCTAAAATTCTTGAAGAAGAACTTACTAAAAAGATTATTTATAAGAAGAAAAATAAAATTGCTTTATCTGTACTCACTATCATGACTAAACCATATGATATTCTAGAAGATTTAGCCTAACAAAAAGAAAATATAACTATTACTTAACTTATTCAGATTTTACTATTGGAATATGTCAAGCTACAATACTCAAGTCAAAAAGAAAAAGAAGAATATTACTTGAACAAAAACTCAAAATCATATCTATATAGTATAAAGCAAAAGTTAAAAAGAATATTATTAATTTAATCATTGATATCAGTATCTTTGGATATATTACTATATATAACTTTATTAAAGATATGGAATTAAAAATATAACATAGTTCAAATATTTCTATATTAAATATAAATAAAGTATTTAAACAATCTCTTGAAGCTATCAGTAATCTATTTTTAAATATTAATAAAATCATAATTTCTACTGAAGTAGATATTACTGAAGTCAAAATCTACTCAGTAATTATTAGAATAGACTTTTTAAACAAAATTAAAGTCAATATTAATATCAGAAAAGAACTATTTATCTTTGAATATAATGATCAAAAAGAAAAAGTACTAATTAAAGTTATTCATGATAATAGAGGAAAACTGATATTTGATAATACCAGTTCTAAAGAAGATTCTGAAAGTGAATTTAAAAAATAATACTTGAAGAAAAAGACTTTTCTTATGTAATAATATAATAATTAGAATATTATAACTCCTAAATAACAAGAATTTTAAAATGATAATAGTATTGAAATTATGATCAAAGAAGTTTAGACTCTTGTTGAAACTCTAAATCAAAGTCTAAAAGATATTAACTTTAGAAAAATTCTATTTCAAATTATTTGAAGTATTAAAAGAATTTATAAAGTACAAGTCTATTAAGAAGAAATTAAAATCAGATAGAAGAAATATATCTGAAAAGATTTTAAATAACTTGACAAGAAGTTTACTCAATAATATAATTGGAATAACTAATGGTTATTTGACTGGTAAGAATCAAATAGTTAATATTGATATTATAAAAATCTCTTTATATCTTATTACTAATATCACTAATATTATAATGATCTTACTGACTGAATAATAATCAAAATTTATAAATCTTTCTATACTGAATTCAAAATTAATAAAGATTAGACTGATAAAGTTAAACAAAAACTCTTTGTTAATAAAAGAATCAAGAAAAGTTTTGATATATATTAATCTATTATATAATAAATTCACTCCAACTCTCAAATTGAAAGATATTATGAATGTGAAAAATATGTAAATAAATACTATACTGGAATATATTTCAAAATAAATAAAGAAAAGGTAATTACTTATGATAACTGCATCAAAGAAAAATAATTAAATTTTTCTACTTGCTCTCAATATAATAAATATAATAAGCCTAGAGAAATATTTATTACTGAAAGTTATGAGAAAAGATACTTCTGTACTTATAAATATCAATATGTCTATTAGTTTAATCATGAAGGATGAAAAAAAATACTAAAATAATTAATAAGCTTAGAAAATAAGAAATATTATTAGAAGTTTATGAAGAATACAATAAAATTGACAAAGCAATTCTATCTTGCTTTATATATAAAGATAACTTTGTTTATGAAATCATTTATAAAAGTTCTGTAAAAGTCTCTACTACTGAAATATTTCAATATATTTATCAATAACTCAGTTCTAATAGAAGATAATGACTTGCTCACTTGAATTATATTAATGTAAAACTCTATTAAGAATATTTAATTCCTTGTGATAATGACAAATATAATAATTATATACAATCTGAACTTCTAATTAAACTAGACAAAGAAAAATGCTTTATGACTTTAAAACTAATTTCAAAAGAAGCAGTAACTAATAAATTAATTGAAGAAATTAGTTTTATTCCTACTTTAAATCAATTTTCTCAACTCAAATTGAATGGAATTCATAAAAAATTTAATATTATTTATTAAGTACTTAATAAATTTTTATAATAATTCAACAATTATTTAAAGAATATCTCTGTAAAATAAAATAATAGCTATTATATAATCAAAGTTTACAATAATCAAGATAAAGAAAAATTATCAGAAAAAACACATCCAACTACTACTGGCTATAATATTTATTATACTAGAAAAGAAGTAATTAGAATTCTCTCATATTGAGTCATATTAGTAGATATCTATATTACTATAAAAATTCTTGTAGGAATTATATATCAAGTAATATCTCACTTGTTTCTCACAAAACAAGAAATCAATATTAAAGATAAAACTATTAACTCTAAATATACTGAAAATATTAGTATCATTATTCAAAATAACTCAGAAGAAGATTATATTATTAAATCAGATCAGAAAATTACTTAACTTATATTTTTACAACTTGCATCTATTGATTAATTTAAATTAGTTTTTACTAGAGAAGAACTTGAATAATTTAGTTGAGGAACAGCTGGATTTGGATTCACTGATCATCAAGAAGCTTATATCTATTTTCTAAAATAAGAACAAGAAAAAAAAGTTATTGAAAAATAAAAATTAACTGCTAAACAAGAATGACTTCTTACTTGATTACTAGAAGATAATGCTGATATTTTTACAATTGAATTACATGAACTTGGCAGAAATAATCTAATTTAATATGAAATAATACTAGAAATGAATCACCTATCAAATAATATTCTTATAGAACTATACTTTCAGATCAGATATTCATATCAGAAAAAATTCAAAGAATGTTAAAAGTAAATATTATCTGGCTATTAACTAGTTCTTGGACTTTATCTATTATTATAGTTTTCAAAAAGAATGAAAAGAAAAGATTTTGTATTGATTACTAAAAAATAAATACTATTATCCAAAAAGATACTTACCTATTATCAAGAATTGATAAAATAATAGACTCTCTTGAAAATACTTACTGATTTTCATCTATGAATTTAATCTCTGGATATTGGCAAATAAAAATGAAAGAAGAAGACAAATCTAAAATCACTTTCATTTTCAAAAAAGAATTATTTGAATTTAATATTATATCTTTTGAATTATATAATACTTCAGTAACTTTTCAATATACTATAGATATAGTATTAGGAGAATATAATTAGAATTTTGTCAATATATATATTGATAACTTAAATATATTTTCAAAAGATTTTGAAGAGTATTTGGGTCATCTTAACAAAGTATTTTGCAAAATTTATAATACTAATTTGAAATTCAATCCAGAAAAATATAACTTTTGCAGAAGAAAATTACCATTTCCTGAATATGTAATAATTAAAGAAGAAATTTTCTCTGACTCATCAACTATTCAGAAGATAAAAGACTTTTCTTAATCAAGAACTATTAAAGAACTCTGATCATTTTTTGGATTAGCTAGATACTATAGAAAATTTGTAAAAGGATTTTCTCAAATCATTGTTCCTCTATTCAAATTACTTTATAATAAAAAATTATTCATTTAAACTAAGAATCAAGAAGAAGCTTTTTAATAAATCAAATAATATCTTATAACTATATCTATTTTAATTTATCCTGACTTTATAAAGAAATTCTATCTTTACACTAATATATCAGACTCAGAACTTGAAGCTATTCTATCTCAAAAAGATAAAAATGAAAGAGAACAAGTAGTTATTTATGTAAGTGTCACTTTAAAACTAAATGAACAAAAATATAGAGTAACTGAAAAAGAAATTCTAGCAGTAGTATAGGCTATTAGATAATTTTGCCATTACCTATTTAGAATAGTTTTTGAAATAATTACTGATTACAATATCTTGAGATAGTTATTTAATAATCAATCAAGTTATTCTGCTAAAGTAAACTAATAAATTATATCTCTTATAAAATATATCTTTATTATTACTTATCAATTTGAAAGAAAGAATTAAAATGCTAATATATTATTCTGAATGTATTTGAAAGATCATTAAATAACTTTTTTTATAATAATAATATGAATTTAATAACTCATTATAATTTATAACAATATTTGAATAATAAAACTTATCTTATAGAATTAACTCTTGAATAATAATGCAAAATTCATAATTAATCAAAATACTTTTTACAAATTGATGATATATTATATAAAATTAATAGAAAAAAAGAGTTAATTATATCTCTTTGAGTTATTAAAGAAAATAAAATGGAAGCTATTCTTAGTAATTTATATTCTAGCTCTTTATTTAGACATTTTAGATATGAAGGAATCTATCAGTGAATTGCAATTAAATATTAATAGAATAATATAGAAATTGATATAAAGAATTATGTAAAAACTTATAAGATCTGCCAGCAAACTGATAGAAGAACTATCAAATAATCTTTACATCCTATCAAAATTGGATAATCTTTTGATAGAATAGTTATTGATTTGATTGGATCTAGTAAAATTATAATAACTGGAAATTGATATATCATTATAATAATAGACTATCTTACAAAATAGCCTGAAGCTAAAGCAATTTCAGACAAGAAAACTACTATAATCACAAAATTTATCTTTGAAGAAATTATTTATAAATATAAATGTTCTAAGAAAATTTAATTAGATAATAGATTAGAATTTGTTAATAAATAGTTAAAGAATTATTAACAAAATTTGAAATCAAATTTAAATTTTCTTTATCTTATCATCTATAAACTAATAGAATAATAGAATGTTTTAATAGAATATTATATATAATATTACAAAAATTGACAATAGCATATAAATAAGAATAGAATATTTTCATTTTTGCTATTTTTTTCACTTATTAAACTAATAAAAATTTAATAATCAAGTATGAACCATTTTTCTTAACTTATAGCTAAAATACTAAATTACCAATAAAATTAAAAATTTCTACTTATTTAGAAGAGAACTTCATAGAAGAAGAAAAATTATTATAATAAATATATTACACAGTAGATCAGTTATTTCAATAAATTTTGAAAGTAAAATAAAATATAGAAGAATAATAATTGTGATATTCTCAAATATTTAATAATAAAATTCAAAGTAAAATAGTTTTTGAAATTAGAAATAAAGTATTACTATTTGATATAAAATAATACTCAGTAATTAGAGATAAATTTCAGCCTATCTAAAGTAAAGAATGATATTATATTTATGACTATGCTAGATATAATTCTTATAAAATTTACAATCAGAAAGAAAAAGTTTATAAGTATTCTATTAATGGAAGATAACTCAAATATTATTATAATTATCAAGATTACTTTGAATTACAAATTATTATTGAATAACTTATATGAATTATCTCTTTAATTTTTGTCATTCCTATATTTGAAATCATTTTCTATCTTACTTTTATCTATTTTTATAATTATTCTTATCCTAATATTTTTAAAATCTTATTACTTATAGTAGAATTTTAATTTAAATTTTATATAAATATCTTCTCTATTTCTTTTTTCTTTTTCTTTATGCTTTTATATTTTCATATTTATCTATTACTTTTTACTCTATTACTTTATATCTTTTCAAATTCTTTTATATTTTTACTTTTATTATTTCTTATCATGTCTTAATTATCTACTTGGATTATCTCTTCAATAATTAAATCTCTTGAAGAAATCTATCAGAAAATGCTTGCTTAATAATCATTTGGGATGATTACTTTTTTGACTTATAGATTACTTGCTTGTAATAATATAGAACAAAAAACTAATATTATGCTCTTAGATTTACTTATATAATTTGAATTTACTAAAGATATTAAAGTTGATAACTCTTTTCTCTTGGATATTCAGATAACTGTTAAATTACTTAAAGTACCTATTGAACCAGTTAATATAACTAATAATCTAGACTTTGACTGGTTGAATATTTTTATCATTATTTCCTCTAAAGATGAATTCAAAGTAAATATTAAATAAGAAGATACTGAAGAAGAATCAGAATTTGTAAGTTCTGATAGTTTGACTACTTTAGAAAAATAATCTAAAGCATCTACACCTATTATAGAAAAAGTTAAATCAATCTTAGATAAAGACTGACCAACTTAACTTAAAAAAGTTATATTATTAATCTATAATAATTCTTTGAACAATAATAGTCAGATGATACTATAATACTATAAACTTAAATATATACTTTCAATTCAACCTCAGAAATACTCAAGAGATAAGTCAGAAATCAAAAAGAATATTAAAGATACTCTTAGAAAATATATACATGATAGATCATATAATATTACTTATAAAGTTTTTTTTATTTATAACTCTGAAGAAGAAGTATTTGATAATAAATTTAAGTTTATACCAACCAAGTTATATCACTTGAACAAGAAAGAATTATTAAAAATTATTAATTGATTTTTGCAGAAGCAAAAATTTTCTAAAGAAGAATCATATATTATTATAGTAATATAAAATTCTTTAATTTCTTAATCTTTTTTTAGTTATGCAAAATCACAATTTATTATAATTTTTATATATTTTATAAATATTTCTATTTTTATTTTATATATTACTATATTTATTATTATATTTCTATTTTTAAAATACTATATTTTATCTTATATTCAGAATTTATATTTTATTATTATTTATAATATGATATTTATATATAATAAAGTAGTATAGTGAAAAATTGATTTTTAATTTTGATAGAACAGTTATACTTAAATAATAATCTCAAATATCTTTTCTTATTCTTTAATATTCTTTGACATTCTCTTATATTCTTTCATATCTTTCTATATTTTTTAATATCTTTTCATGTCTTTTAATATTTTTTCATATCTTTCAATATTTTTTCATGTATTCTAATATTCTTTGATAACTTTTAATATGTTTTGATATAATTCATTTATAATTATTTATACTATTGTACTTTAATTATATTTTATATATTAGATAGTATTAGTTAGTAATATTATAATAATTTATATATCTGAAAAATATATA
>CAJVPS010002263.1:0-12739 GCA_910591765.1 Ambispora leptoticha | reverse complement strand
GCATGCTTATTCTTTTACATGCTTGTGCAAGACATTGGATATTAATTTTATCAAAGGCTTTTAACATGTCTGGAAAAGTATCCAAGCCTCTTTTTTGTTATATTTATAGTGTTCGATTGTAATGTGTAAGATCTGAATTGGTGTATATATAAAGACGTTGAATGTTGTAGCAAAATTAAGGTTACTAAAGAGGTTGTTTTGGTTAATTATTTGGTCGTGTCTTTGTGTAAAAATTTTGGTTAAGCATTTTTTAAAGGTTCTATAAGTGAGATTGGACAAACTTGATCTAAGGTATAGATAGTCTCAGGTTAATTTTTTTGGGATAAGAAATATATTGGATATTTTTCAATCTGTAGGTATTAGTTGTAGTTGTAGGCATTTAGATAGGAGAAGTCTGAGTGTTTTTTGACTTTGCTGTGAGGCAAGTTTAATGTTTTCATAGTTGGTATCAGAAGGGCCAGAGGCTTTTGATTAGGTAGTTGGTTTATAGTTTTAATCCATTCATTATCAGAAATTTCTGCAAAAAGGTTGCTATAATAGATCTCAAGTTCAGGTTGTGGTTTGTATAGATCATAAAAGTCAGAGTCAGGAGGAATAGGTAAGAGTGGTTGATATTAAAAGTAGTTTTGAAAATGTTGTTAAGTGGCTTCTTTAATATCTTTGAGATTTGTTAGTAAAGAGTTCTGAAGGAGAAGTCTGTCTAAGTTAGTGTTATTATTATATCTTTCTAAAACTTTTTTGAAAAATAGTTTGGAGTTTTCAGTGAAGTTTAGGTTCCTTTCTTGGAGTTTGTTTGAGATTTTATGTTGTATTTGTTTCCTATTTTCCTAATCTATTAGTGTTTTTAAATTTAGATTTCAGTTTTGAGAAGATTATTGAGAGATGATAGTTGAGAGTTAGATAGAATAGTAGATGTTAGTAGTGTATTGTTTTGAAATTTTTAGTAGTATTCATAAAGGTAATTAGAAAAGTTAGGTGATTTAAGTGATTTTTTGATTTTAATGAGTGCTTTATATTGAAAGAAGGTGGGTGTAGATTTAATTTTTTGAGTAGGTTGTTTTCTTTTGTTAGGATTTATTTTTTTGTATAAAATATATTTGTTGGTTGCTTTTATAAAGGATTTGTTAATAATTTTCCAAATTTCATTCAAGTCTTGTTGATTTTGGATTTGTGTAATTTGACTTTTAGTCTTTTTAAAGTTTTCATCTAGATGGTTTTAGTATTTTTCTATTTGTTCAGCAGTTGCATGCTTTTAAAGAGTTATTTTCCATTTAGATTGTTTGTAAAGTGATAATGAAGCAGCAGTTAGAGTAATTTCTAAAAGAGTAATGTTATGATCTGTGTCTGTAGGAATTGTGTCCAAGATATCTGCATAATCTAGGGTAGTGATATGTAAGTTTGTCCAGATTTGGTCAATTCTGCTTTGATGTTCTTTGTAATAGCAAGTAAATTTAGAAAGATTAGTGTGAAAGGTTCTGAAGGTGTCATGAAAGTTAGGTTTAAGGTATTTAATTAGTTGGGATTCTGGAGTTTGAGTCTTTTTAGATGGTAGTTGATTGATTTTAGGGTTTGGTAATACATTAAAATCTCTGATAATAATAATTTTATGGTTAGTTTTTTGAATAAAAAGGAGTGTTTTTCATATATTTCTTTTTTAAGAGCTTGTTTTTCTTTAGTAGGAAAGTATAGTTGTATAAGTCAGACAGGTTAGTTTGGTAGAGAAAAATTTATAGTAAGAATATAGCCTTTGTATTCTTGTATTTTGCTGATGAATTTAGAGAGATTTTTATGTATTAAAAGTCTAGTGTTGTTAGTTTCACTCCAGAGGTTGGTATAGTTAGGAAGATTTTGAGATAGTGGAAGAAGTTTTGCTTTTTAGTACTTAAATGAGTTTCAGAAAGATCAAAAATATTTATTTGGTTTTCAGTTATGAAGTTGTAAAGTAAGGTTTGTTTGGAAAAGGATAGTTCATTTGTGTTGAGAAAGTAGGTTTTAATTTGTTCAAGTGTAAATGTAGATTAGTTGTGAAGGTTTTGAGTTATGTTGGGTGAATTTAATAGTTGGTTTGTGTAGTAGTCTTTGAATAAAGTGAGTGGATTAGGTGGGAGGTTTGGAGTAGTAGAGGAGTGAGGTATTCCAGATTAGAATTTAGAAATTTGTAGTTGTTAGAGAATTTGAGAGGTAAGTGAAAGTATTTATTATAGTTAAATTGCTCAATTAGTTTGTAATTAGGAAGAAGTATATGTTCATATAGAAGGTAAATATGAGTTTTAGTTTGTTGTTTATTAACAGAAATAGTAGGATTTTGTGAAAATTTAATTTGTTGAAGGAGATAAAGAAAAGATGATAGAGTATATAAAGACATAGTAGTTGAAAGGTTATAGTAAGATAAAAATTTATTGTAGCAGGATTTAGAAACTAATTCCTCCTTTATTGTTCTGAACTCTCTTGCTGAAAAGGGGAGGAATCAAAGAAGAGCATATCTTCAAAAAGAATGGGTTGAAAATTGAGATTGAATTTCTGTTTGAGTATTTCTTCTACTTAAGATAAGGCAGTTTTATTAAAGAAACTAATAATAGTAGACATAGAAGGTGGCTCATCAGGGTTTTGGTTGTTAATTTTCTCGTAGTAAACTATAATGTATGCTAAGAAGTTTGGATCAATAGGATTAGTTGTAAGGTGGTTGATTGCTTTTTCTTTAGTTAAGTCTGTAATATTATGATTTTGAGCAGCTGTTTTATGATAAGAGGCTAAATATTAGTAGAAGTAATAGCCACATCTCTCCTTATTTGTTTTTACATTATTGAGTTTACAGGCCTCTTCTTCAGTTGCAGATGCAAGTTTGTCAAGTAATAAGGTAGGTATTTGTTTAGCAAAGGTAGCTTTATATTTATTATCAATATGAAAGATGGAGGAGTTAAGTTTAGGTTCAATCCAAGTAGGTTCATTTTCTTGGAATTTTTTTTAGAATAGGCTGTAGAATTGTTGAAGAGTATCTTGGTAAAGTTTCTTTTTATTGTGTAAATAATTTTTGTTGGAGTCTCTATAAGTGCAATTTTGGTCTTTGCATGTGAATATATGATAGTTAGTGAATTTAGTTAAATGAAATTTTCTGTCTCTTGCAGAGATTGGTTCCAGAAAGTTAAATAATGTTAGAAGTAGTTTGGTGAGATGTAAGATAAATTGTCTATGAATTGAAGTTGGACCATTAAGCGAGTTTTATCTGAGTTGGGATTAGTAAAGAATTGCTTGCAATAAATTGGGAATTGTTTGTCAAACCATTTGTTAAAGGTTGTGTCAGAATTTTTAAGAGAAGGAATATTGTATTGTTCTTGAAATAGAAAGACTAGTAAGTTGAATTGTATATGAGTATTATATCTAGCATCAGATCTAATAGAGAAATATTCTTCTTGTGAATCTGTGCTAGTAACCTCAAAAGTGATAAAGAATTTTTTTGAAGTAAAGTTGAGATCTTGTACAAATTTGTCATGATTAATTGTTTGATAATCATCAAATAGATATAGATGCAAGCGTGCAATATTAAGACAGACAAGAAGTCTTTACAAGTTAGTATAGGGTGGGAAGGTAGCAAATAATTCGAAGATTTTTATGTAATTGAGTTTGGTAAAAAGGATAGTATAAATTTAAGAATAAGATTTCTGAGAGTTAATTCAAAAAATTAGAAGAGAATAGAAGCATTAGGTGTAACTTCTGGGTTTGCTTTATAGATTAATTCAGATAGAAATTCTGGTTTGCTAGCAGCTATTACACAGATAATATATTAGAAGGATGCTTTAAGGGCTGGTCTGTGTTTAGTTTTAGATTTGATTTCTTTACCAGGATAAAAGTTGTAGAGATGTTGTTTGAGAAAAGTTAGTAATTGTTTGGATAAAGTAGTTTGTAATTTAGTATGAGTTTCTATTTGGTCTGTAATAGGATAGGTTTTAAGCCAATCAAGACCTAAAGTAGATTTATTTTTAGAGTGTTGAGATTGTTGTTGTTGAGTCTGTTTATTGTTAGATTCATGTTGTTGTTTTTAATTAGTTTGTTGTTTAGATAAAATTTGTTGATATTGAAGTTGAGAAATAAATTTAATATTGTTAAAGATATCTGTCTGTATAGTAGTTTTGTTGTCATTGGTTTCTATTTTAGATGTTTCATGCTGTTGTTCTTATTCTTATAAGTTTTTTAAGCATTCAGTATGATAAGCTTCATTACTATAGAAAAGTGCATTGTCTTGAAGTCTATAATTTCTATTAGTAACTTTACAGCTAATTGGTTGCAACATTTAGAACATGTATAAGTATATATTGTTAAAATAGAAGAGGCAGAAATAGTAGTAGTAGAGCTAGCCAGAGCATATTGAAGTTTTTTGATTTGACTATTAGATGTAGTAGGATTGCTGTAAAAGATATATTATATTGTTTGTTAGTTAAGGAAATGAAGTAGGTGTGATAATTGCTACAAAAGCATTTAACAGTAGCAGTAGATGTAGAAGCTGAAAAAAAATATATAGCTTTGTAATTATAAAGAGTTTTAGTAATACAAGCAGTAGATTTGAATTGAGCTGGCATAGATTTAGCTTTGTTTAATTCATCTTCATAGTCTGTAACTCCAAAAGTGTTTGTATAGTTTTGATAAAAAGCATCTAGATCTAAGGAGTTAGACTCTTATCTAATTGATATAGATATATTGATTGAATTTTTTCCAAATATTTTTTTTTTTTTTTTTATTTTTTTTTTTTATTAATATAATGCCATAGTAGAAACTTTATTACAAATAGAAAAATAATTCTAAACCTAAAGATATTTAACTACATTTGTATTACATAAGGCACCCAATGTGACATTACACATCCTATTTTCTATAAAATGCTATAGTTAATTATTTCAAATTAATTTCTAGCTAGAATAGGTTGGAGGAGACCTAAGGTGATAGTCATAGCATTAAGTAAAGCATGCAGTTAAAGCATATTCTTGTAAGAGCTATTTATTAATAAAGAGATTAATATTTAAAGATTGTATTGTAAATTGAGAATTATTTGAAGAAATAAATGTATTTGGAAGATAAGATTTTGTACGTTTAGCTTTGGCAGTGATATTTTGAGAGAGTTCCCATTGATGTTGATAGATGTTACGAATAAACTATAGTTCTTGACACTACCAAGATAAGAGATTATTAGAGAGATTAATAAGAAAAGAGTTAGTATGTTTGTTGAGTAATATTTTGATATTGTTGTATATAGTAGTTGTAAAGGTGCCAGTAATTGCATATAGTATAGAGAGGTAGTGTGGATTAGAAGAGTTGGCAGTAAAGTTTAGTAAGATATTAAGAAGAGTATTGGAGAAATTGTTAGAAATTTGAAGAGTTGTTAGAGTTGTTTGAATTATGTTGATGAATCTATGAGAAAGATTGATATTATTATTGAGACAAATAAGTAGATGAAGAGTGTTTTCAGAGTTATAGCATCGAGAACATGTTGATGTGTTGTAGAGATGAGAGTATCAAATATTAAGATTTTTCATAGTAAGAAGATTGTTTGTAAGGATTTTAATACGAAAAGAATATTTAAATATATTATATTCTAAGGATTTTAATATTTTGAAGTTTAGAGCTCATTTAATTTCTGAAATATCTTTAGTGAACTTTAGCATAGACCATTTTGAGAGTTTTTGAATTGTGATAGTATTTTTAATAAAGATACGCATTTTAAAAGGTATTAGATGGTTATTCCATGAAAAGTGATTTGGAAAAAATGGGAAGGAAAATAAAATATTTGTTTTGGAGCATCCTCTTTTAGTGAGTAAGTCAGCCTGGTTGTGATAAAAATTATTAGAGTGAGATTTAACTTTGTGAAGTTGTATATTAATGTTTTTAGTGTTCTTAAGATAATTTATAGAAAAGATAATATCCCAATTTTTGTTTTGTATAAGTTTGGTAGGAAGGGTAGATTGTAAGTTCTTGATTGCAGTCTTGTTGTCAATATAGATATTGATAGAGGAGTTGGATGGCAAAGCAAGAAGAAGACTAAAGATTGCCTCTAGTTCAATACGAATAGAGTCAGAGTATGAATGAGTATTGGCATTAAAGCAAATAGAGGCATGAGATTTGCAAACCCATCCTATGCCAGTTTGAATATTTGGAGATTAGATATTTTTAATAGAGCCATTTGTATAGAATTCTAAAGTGTTGTGATTAAGGTTATTTATAAGGTGAAAGAGTTGAATTAATTAATTTTGGTAAGTAGGTGAATTTACTGTTTGTTGAATAAGTTCATAAGAGGATATATTTAATTAGAGTTGAGGTGGAAGAGTAGTTGGTACTAAAGAATGATTATTAATATGAATGAGAGCTAAAATTTCTTGATAGTCAATTTGTAATTGATTATCATAAAACTTAAGTTGATTGTAAGGAAGTTTAAAAGAATAAAAGGTTGGTAAAGATGGTAATATAGAGGAAGTAAGTGAAATAAGACCAGGTGTTGAATTTGTAACTTTGTAAATATTGAGTTGTGTAGGATTAATTTGATGAGAAAGATAAATTTGTTGATTATTTGTATAAGAAATTTGAAGAAATGAGGATGGATTAGAGAGGAAAGATGTAGATAAGAGGTCAATAGTATTAATAAAGGTATTTGTAGAAGGTAGATTAAGAGAAGGCCAAGTTGTAGATATAGTATTTGTTTGATTAAGTTGAGAAATTTGTATAAACCATAAGGGTTGACGGCCTTTGGTGGTTTATTTGTATCCAAATAATTTTAAATAAGGAATATTTTAAAGAAATGGTTACTAAATTTAAGAAGGAAATAAAATAAGCTTTGAAATGTTATGTTTTTTTATATTATGTTTCTTAGAAAAATTTAAAGATATAGGTATATAATATATTAAAGACTTGTTATGAGAGTGTATATATTTACAGGAGTATTATTATAGCTACTGTGGCTCATATACCTTGTATAATTTAGGAAGTTAAGGTTGTATAAGTCATGTATTATACAACATATATTACACAGATCACGTGTTATACAAAGTTGTATAATTAGGCAATAATTAGATAATATTACTATGTTAATTATAGAATAAACAAAAATTGCAATAGTTATTTTGTGTAAATTGTTTGTAAGTTAATTTTACTAAAAGGATTAAAACCTGTATGTATTATTTGGTAGTTGTTGTTGTTAATCAATGATAATATTATCTTATTTTTTGATGGAGGTAAGCTAAATTGCCCACTTTTTATATTAGGAAGTAGTTTAGAAGAAGCATTTACTATCTTTTGGCACTTGTATTTGTGTAGATGGAGTTAGATTTAATTTGTATTTTTTTTCCTTTGTTGTTGTTAGTATTAATATTATTATTGTTGCCTATTTGAAGTTGTGATTATATGTTTAATGTAAATAGTATAATAAGGCCCAAGAGCTTTATATTTTTTTTGTTGTTTGTTATATAGTTGTTGCTACTTTTTTTTACTTTATATTTGTTGTTTGTTATGTATACTTTGTATTGTGTTTAGATTCTTTAGAGCAATCTGTATTTTATTTATTTAATTAATTATAGTTTTTATGTATTTTGGATTGTTGTTTTATTTTTTATAAAATTAGAATCTATAGTAAAGAGATTTTTTGTTTTGTTTGAAATTTTTATTTGTATATATATATTTAAACATGAGTATATAGAAAGCCAATCAAATCAAACAATTAGGTGTAATATAAAATTAATGCATTCTTTAAAAAATTAGTTATAACTTAAAATTTTGTTTATAAAACTGCCTTTTGGATATTAATTAAAAATTTCTTAAGAAATTTTAGTATAAGCTATTTTCTGCTCCATCTCAAACTTACCTTTACTCTAATCTAAGACAGTATTTAAATTTTTATTCTTATATGAATTGTTTTGATTTATATGTTATACATATTTACAAATTAATATCTGTATATAAACACACTATATATAGTTAGTTATTTTCTTTTTTAAATTACTAAAAATTTTTTTAAATTAGCTTTTTCTTTATAATTAACATATATAAACACTATATATAATTAGTTATTTTCTTTTTTAAATTACTAAAGATTTTTTTAAATTGGTTTTTTTTTTATAATTAACTATTTTTTAAACTAATATTTTTTTACATCAACTTTTTTAAGTAAACTTTTTAAATTAATTTTTTTATTTATTTTTGTTTTTTATTAATTAAATTATTTTTTGTTTTTTAAATTATTATTATTATAAGTTTTTAATTTGGCTGTTCTGCCTTTGTTTATTTCAATTAAAGTTCTAAGAAATTCTTCTATAATATTAACAATCTAATCTATAAAAAAGCTCACCTAAGTAAATACTTAGATGTGATTTGCCTCAATAGTTCTTGTCCTCCTTCTGAGTTCAAAACTTACTAAGAACTTTTTTCTATTAGTTATAGACTGATGATTAAATACCCATTAGCTATTATACTAATACTACAAAAACCTAGTCTTAATATAAAGAACTAAGCTATGGGTAGAAAAATATATAAAAAAAAAATAAAATCTAGCTAAAATATACTTTAACCTATATATAAAGCTAAAAATTGTATACTATAAAACTACAGAATATAAAGTTTATTTCTAATTTATATAACTATTTAAGAATCCTTCTATTTCTATTTAAGCCATAAGCAAAAGCTTTTAGAAAATTCTATATCTGTTTATAAATATCCAATATAATAAATTGAACTTTATAGGATGCAAATCACTAACTCTTCCCGACGATCACTTGTACCAAATTTTCCTAAAAACAATTGCACTTTTCTCAATTTCTTACTAAGTAAACCTATTTTGGCTGCCTAAGTAAAATTGTTTCTAACAAAATTTTACATATAAGCAGTCTAGTTTTATATCTCTAAAGGCCTTCATTAATGAGATATAACTAAATTTGTTTTTTTGTTTCTTTCCTAAAACTAAAGATTTTATTAAGTAAACTGCCTCTGCTTATTAAAACAAAAAGATTCAGCTAATCTTTAGCTTCATTTTGATATATAGTACATCAAACACAGACCAAAACTTACAATTTTATAGCTAAAATACTTCTAAACTCTTTTGCAAAAATTGCACTTTATTTTTGCAAAACTTTTTTGCTTTTTTGGGGGAACCCTGCCTTCCTAGGACGCCTAGACCTGCAGATCCTAGCTTACAAATTAATATTACAAATTAGTTTACACAAATTTTATTTTTGTCTCATCTATTTTTAATTTTAATCTAATTTTACTAATTTATTTTTAACCAAATTACACAACTTTTGTTATACATCGATCCTGTCGATCACCCACTGTCACACCAGGTGACTTCTTATTTGTCACATCCCCTTATACATCACACCTCTTATACATCACATCTCCTTATTTGTCACACCCCTTATTCATCACACTCTCTGAAAAAAATTAGTAGTTCAACTCAATATCAAAATGCCTATCTTAGCTGACTCACAAGAGCCAGATTCCTATGATATTGACTACTATTACTCTAGATATAAAGACCGTCATGGTGTAGGACTCAATAAAAACAAGCCTCAATTACTCTGTGTTCTTCCTGTTGATGCAAAACCTGACTACTGCAACGACAAAAAACAACAACATTATTTTAAAGTTCCTCTACAACCTGCAATCTCAACTTGCTTGTGTAGTAAATACCACACAAGTTTTACTTCTTAATTTTATAAAATTAATCATCCTACAACAATGGGTTAACTCCAATCACAACTACAAACTAGGTCTACAATCTTTGCAAACAGTTTCAAAAAAACTGACGAATTATCTGCTTCACCTATTACCAAAATTCCAAATACATCTGATTCATCTCAAACCAATCCACGTATTCTTTTTTCCAACTTCCAAACTGATCATGCACCTATAGCTATTCTTGCTCACTAACATCACTATCATACCTGCATTATTTGCAAAGTTAAAAACATCCTCTGTGTACTTACCGAAGATCAACAAAATCATGCATCAGAATATACAGCTGCCGCTATCTTTAAAAATGCTTTAATTCATAGAACTTGCTCATCTCAACTTCTCGATATTAAACTCAAACTTATTACACCAACATCTCCACTTGGCTTTAACCACAAAAAAATAATTGCCTTTTATAAACTTTCTCAAATGTCTGCAAAGAACAAAGTTAATCTCTACAAAAAAATTTTTCTAAAAAAAGCTAAGACAAAACAATTTACTAGTGAACAAAAGCAAAAACAAAAACAAAATCAAACCTCGCAAGATACTACTAATGATATAGACTGGTTTAAAGAATACCCAGTTACCTCATTCATGGAGCCAAACAACAAATTTAATACTCAAATTGCTTACCAGCTATTTGACTTTATTAGACCACACCTCATCGATGTTTATCCTGACAAAGTTATTAGACCAGCCTCAAACAATCAACAAGAATCTAAATTCAATTACATGTACCTTGTTAAAGTCTTAGCAGAGAAAAAATCTAAATTTCTTACTGATTTCATTCATGACAGCAACCCCACTATTAATTTAGACATTGAAATCCCTTTCGAACTTCTCCTTTCTACCTTTATTGCACTATTCAAGCAATTTACTACTACTCTATTTACACAACTTAACTATCCTAAATTCTTTTCATCTTATAATTCTATCCCACCATATTCTATTTCTAACAGAAAACAGGTAGCATTTAACCTAGCTCACCTACATCTTATTTTACATGACAAATACAAAACAATTAACTCTAACAAATTCTATGAAAATCTTAACATTATACCAATTCATTTCAAGCTTCATTACTATATTAGTGAGGACAGCATCAATCAACTACTATTCAAAATTTAAAATAATTCCAAATTCCACATTAATATTTCATTCAATATACCTAAAAAACATTTCCTAGAAACCTTCCAAATACCTTCTCTTAAAAAATACATACCAGACTTTGAATCTTGGTTTAACAAATTTTTTGATATCTACAAACGGCAATTTACTAATATCGACAAACAAAAAATATTTAATCATATCAAATATCAAATTGGTCTTAAGCTTTCTAACATATATAAAGCACTCCTTCCTAAAGAATTTGCTATTACTAGTATTAATTCATTACGTGAAAGATCTTTCTTATGTTTTAAAGCTGCACTATATCACATTCACACTTGCACTATCGAAAACTGCACTACTATACCTAAAGACACTGAACATAATATTAAAAATCTATCTATATTCTTCTTTAAAGAATCATTTAATCACTTTTCTGCTCCCCTAAAACTACTTCTACAACATCCAAAATTGTATATACACATTCTGACCTTGACTTTTCTATATTTGACAAGGACAAACAACATGCTACAACATTTCAAAAACCTACTCCAATTCCTTTTCTTCGCAAACTTGCTACTGAGACTGAAGAAAAATTCATGGAGCTAAATAAGGTAGTAACAGATTCCTCTCGTGAAAGTTACTATTTTTATAGCTACCTCAATGCATTTCTCAATGCCGCTACTAAAATGATCAAATCAACAATCTCTATCTTCAACAAGCAATTAATAAAATCACTAACAAGCCCATAAAAACTGACTATCTTGCCTGAGTTCTTACTTATTTCCATATCTTAAAAACTGAAGATAAACTTTCTATTGCATATATTAAAAAAGTTTACAAAGAAACCCTCTTTCTTCAAGCACAAGATATTATACATACCAAGTTTAAGATTAATTTCAAAACACCAAAAATTCCATCAAACATCTTCTTTTATTCTGGAACTACCAGCCCACCCAAATCCTCTACTTCACAACATCCCAAGGATACCACCAATCAAACTTCTACATCTAAGTCCAACCAAGACCAAACATCTTCTTCTGAACTTAATGAAGATGATAATGTTATTATGACAGATTCAAATGATGATTCTACTGTCAATACAAATAACCAAACTACTGATAACAAAAACTCCAACCCCAACAAAAACTTACAACAAAACTCTCAACTCATTTCTACTCTCTCATATAATCCTTTTTAATAATTCCTTCTATAGATTCTATTAAAGCAGCCACCGCTTCTAAGATAACGACATCCTCCACTTCTAGTGGGCCTTTCTCAGAAGAGAATAATGTAAGTGAACAGGTGGTTAAGTCCATTTATGCGGAGGACCAGGCTAATGATGGTCAGACCAAACATACATGGCAGACTATGGAACCCTTCACAGCTGTGAAAACTGAGCTTAAAATGGCGAGCGCATCTACAGAAGGACATTCATCCAAATCATTACCAATATCATCCAATTCCTATGATTTGGAAATATGCTATAACAAATTTCTTACTTATTATCAACTTCCTTTATTAAGCAAACTAGCAGATTATGCTTTTATTACTGTTTACAGTAATAAAAGTGAAGTACATGTGTACTTACCACATGAACACAATATACTACCAAATTACTAAATTCTATCTGTCAATGATTCACATGATATTTTTCTTAAATCACAATCCAACACACCTATCTTTACATCTACCTATTCTCCATCAGTAGCTTCTGAATCAAGTTCTAATGAACTTGAGTTTCTACCTTCTGATCTATTTACATTTCTGCAAGATTCTAACCGAAACATTCCTAATCTATCCACTCTACTTATATCATCTAGAGACCAAGAATTTACTGATAGCCCTTACAATCAACATCCTAACCAAATTGAGACCATGAATTAATGTCAGTAATTTGTTGATTAATACTCAAGATGTTATGAGTATG
>CAJVPS010002262.1:0-12739 GCA_910591765.1 Ambispora leptoticha | reverse complement strand
ATTTTTTATAGATAATTATGCTAGTTATTATGAATAAAAATACTAATATTAATATTAAAGAAATAATTATTATTATATATCTATATATATATATATATTATTATTATTATTTTATTATATTATAATATAATTCTACTTTAGATATAAGAAACTATATTAAAATATAAAGAGTTTAGTTAATTTATAAATAGTTTCTTATTATATAAAAAGAACTATCAGAATAATTTATAAATGAAAATACTAATATAATTAGCTATTAATAAACTAATCTAGAATTAAACTGATATTATGAAGTTAATAAAAATATTATGAGATATTACTAATTATATTTTTTGCTTAATAAAATTAGAATATATTAGTTTAATATGATTTACTAGAGAACAGATATTATTTATATAATAAAAAGAAAAAAATTAATAGACATAAAGTTCTAAACTTGAATAAGTATAAAAAATTGAATTATAAAAAATAGAGAATTTATAATTTAAGAATTTGTTTTTAGGATTAGAATTAATAATAGATAAAAGTTTTATCTTGATTATGATTTGTATTTGATATTTATATATAATTTATATTTTTTTAGAATTTTGAGATAAATTAGTAAATGAATGAAAAGTTTGTAGAGTCTTAATTTGTGATAAGAATATATATAGAAAAGAAATAAATATATATAATAGAAGATTACTAGAAAGATAAATTATAGAAATAAGTAAGAAATTAAACAAATTATTAAAGAAGAGTTTGAATAGCTATATATGAATAAATTATCTACTGTTAATTAGAAATATAAAAAAATTAGTATATAATTTTGATAAAAAATAAAAATGAATAAGAGAAATTAATTTATGTAATATTAAAAACAAGAGTAAATATATATAATTTGCTAAGTAAAAGTATTTTCAGATATGAGAAATAGTTTTAAAATAGAACTGATAGCAAGAGTATAAATTATTAATATAAATAGTAAGTTTATGCTATAATAACAAATTCAGAATGAATAAAGAGAAAGTTATAATTTTAATTATAAAAGATTAATTTGAAATATAATTAAGATTTTTCTTATTTATGAATTTTTAGCTATAATATAATGCTTTTTAGTTAAATAAAGCTACAAGAGCTAATAATAAGAAATACTTGATATATATAAAGTATTAAAATATTATGACTAATATAAAAATATTTGATAAAATATTAAATATTAAAGTTTATAAGAAAAATATTACAAAAAATAGGATAGTATTCAGTAACTGATAATTATTAAGATTCGATTGTGACAGATAATTGAGAGTAATCACTTTTGATAAGTTTATTAATTAGATTATTTTCTGAATTATTAAAAAGATCTTTTACTTTTGTAAATTTGATATGTGTATATTTATTCTTGATATTATAAGCTAGAATTTTTATAAATACCAATATAATTATTGATAAAGTTTATATTAGAAATATATATATCTATTTATAATATTTTTTTTGAAGTCTTATATAATAGCATAACTATTTGTGTAAATATTAATTTGACTTTTAGAAAAGATATATTTAGAAAGTATATATATTGCAAAAATTTTAGCTTTAGTAAAAAAAGTAATTTTGTTATTAAAAAAGATATAAAAATAGATATTAATTATATTATCTATATAATATTTACTTTTACTTATGGAGTTAATAAATTTTATATTGATTTATTTATATAAAAAATAAGTAAGTATAAGAGACTAATTAAGTATAATACTAATTTAATATCAGAAAAAAACTGATATATTAGAATTAATAAAGTATAAAATAAATAATACTCAAGAGATATATATCAAAAAAGTTAACAAGTAGAAGCTAAATATTTAATAAAATATTATATTATATAATATTAATTATTTAAGTAAGAAAAATTAACATAACTTATTTTTTATATTATTTTTATGTAATTAGATATGTATTATTATATTTAGTAAGTTATTTAAAAAATATAATATTATCTTTTTTTAATATTATATAATATTTAACATATATTGATTATAATATAATAATATTATAAAAAGAATATTTGTATTAGAAGATTATAAGATATAACTTTAAATTAAATTAAAAATAGTAAAGCTAATTAATATTTCTGTCATAAAAGAAAAAATATTTATAATAAAATTTTTATTAGAAGAAAAGTATTTTAGAGTTGAAGCAAATAAAACTAAATATGAGAGCTATTTATATTCTTATAGATCTTATAGTCAGATTTGAGTAATTTAGTTAAATAGATAAATATTATTAATATAATACATTTTATAATAAAAAAAATAGCAGTGACAAATTTTTGCATTTCTAAGCAATTATAATAGATATTTAAATAAAATTTGATATGTTAAAAAGTCTAAAAGATTCTTTATTAATCATAAAATTTTTAGTAGAAAATTCTATCACCATTTGCTTCTATTACTAATTCACATTGATTATACTAAATTAATTACTGTTTCATTAGAAATTATTTCCTATTCTTCAGTTAAAAATTATTTCAATTGCTCAATATTTTGTAATATTCATCACTCAATTTTATTCTTAATTATTTGTCACAAGTTTTCAATAGGATTAAGATTGAGACTATTTGTCAACTAGTTAATTGTCTTAATTCTATTTTCTGCAATAAAATTTTTTGCTATTCTTAGACATGTACTTTGAATCATTATCCTATTGCAAATACCAGTTATTACTATACATATTTTGTATAGCAAATAAAAGCTAGATTTGTAGGATATTAATATAAAATGGTCTATCTATTATTTTGGTAAAGCAAAATAATGATATTTTTTCTTTAAACAAGATTCCATCTCATACTATAACCTTCTGATATATTTTAAATAGTTACTAAAAAGATTTTACTCCAGTTTTATGCTATTGATGAACTTTGTTTTAGAAAAGGTCAAATATAGTCTTATTAGTAAAGATAGTATAGCTTCAGTTATCTTGTATATATGCTTTTGTCCATCTTTTTCACATTTCCATATACTGATTTATAAATATCAGTATCTCATAAGGTACAAAGCTCATATAATCTTTTTTTCTTAAATTTTACCAAATTGTTTGATATGATATTAATATTTCTTGATTTTCTTGCACTTTTACAGTAAGTTATCATGTTAAAATATTATTATTATTATATATATATTATCTAATAGTGGCAGCGATTCTTTATGTAATCTTAGATTTGTAACTATTTTCTTATCAATACTCTACTGTACCTATTTCTTTAAGTTTTTTAATATTTCATTTAACAGTTCAAAGGAAAATATTTATTTTTTGATAAATTTTATTTGCTAAATATGTACTATTCAATTAGTAATATAATATTATTTTGTACTGTATATAAAGCTTTATATTAACCATGTTTTATTCTGTTATATAAGTAGCAAGAGGGTATCAAATAATTATTTTATCTTTAAATTTATTTATTTAAATAGGTATTTATTAGAAAATAAGATGTATTTATAATCAACAACATAATTTTTTTATTTATTTTGAAAAATATTTTGATTTAGCAACTACTATTTTTTTTATTACATAATGTATATAAGCTTATTGATTTTGTAATATAATTATAATACTTAAAGATTAATTAGATTAAAGTAATATTTATAATAGAGAAATATATTTGATATATTTTAATTTATTTTAACTTTAGCTTTGAGTAACTTTTTATAATGATATATAATTAATAAGCAGAATATTTTGAAAAGAATAATTAATTATAATTTATATTTTATAGTTAAAAAGAATATATTATTAATGAAATAGGTGATCTATTGATAATTAAATTTTTTTATACAAGAATAAGAAGTATATTTTGAAGATTTTACTTGATAATTTGTTATTACTTTATAAATTTGTCATTTCTACTTATTTAAAGATTCAAGTATTTAATACTTTCTGATAATTATAAAATTTTTAGAAAAATATATTCATGATTGAAATAAAAAGAAGATGAGAAAGAGTTTGAATTTAAGTTAATATTAAATATTTTTATTTTGAATATATTAATATCAATATTATATATCATATAGAATTGATTAATTAAATTAAGAATATTTAATAGATTAATTAATAAATTTACTAGTTAAATAGTATCATTAATATAAGTCTTATAATTAATTATTTGAAAGATAATAAGCTTATTATGAGAATGAAATAATATTATTTATGAGATAAAAATTATATAGTTATCTTATTTATAATAAGTATTAATATAGTAAAGTAAAGAATTACAAAAATTCTTTAAAGAATAGAAGTATCAACTTTGTTTTAATTAAAATTATCCAGTACTAGATATTAATCTATATTGCTATAGATAATAACTACCTAATTAAGTTATAAGTTATAAATATTACTTAAGAGCTAAATATATTAAGAATGTATTTTTATTTTTATAAGAGATTTAAAGAGTATAATTCAACTAACAGAGTCATATGCATATTTTATATCTTGAAAAATATATCATATTTCTTTTTTGTAAAAGTAAATATCTTTAAGTAAACTGTTAATGATATAATAATACTGATATTTGAAAATATTAATGAGTTAAAATCTTGAAGTATATTAAGATTATTACAAATTATAAAAATTTAATTTATAAGAATATATGAGAAAATTTTTCTTGCATTATTGATTAATAAAATAGATCAAGTAAAATTAAGATTTTCTTTTCAGTCATATGATTTAGAAATAAGAGTAATAGTAATATTTTTTCATTCAGATAACATATCTGCTTGATTAATATAGTTATTAAATAATTATAGTAGAGTAATATATATGAAGGAGTTATATTTTTTAATTAGAATATTATAAATATTATCTGATCTAGAAGTTTTAAATAGGAGAGAAATAATAAATAGAATCTCATAAAACTTATTAAAAAAAATTAAATTGTAAATAGAAGAAAAAGTTAAGTCTAAAATATGTGATTGAGATTTGTATTATACTTGTCATTAATTATTAGAAAATAAAGTTATATTTTTATATCTTATCCATGATGAAAGTGAGATTTGATAAGTTCTTTAACTTTTAGTAGGATTATTATTATTATTATTATTATTATTATAAAATTACAATGTAGTTTTATCTCTTATTTATGCTAATTCTATTATGTAGATTATATATTAAATAGATAATAGATTAGAGATTATTCATATTATATTTAAAATATAAAATATGACTAGTCATTTTGAATCTGTCTAAGACTAAACTGATTCTAATAGAAAAATTAATTTACAAGATTTAATTTCAAACTAAAAACTTTTTAAGTGATTTCATTAATTTTTTTTAAAAGTAAAAGCTTGAATTGGGCATTACTGATTGTGATGCTGATTATCTGAAAAGTTACATATGCAGAGAAAGAGATCTGATCATGTTTTAAAGATAATTTGATATGATTATAATGTAGAAATATCTTTGGATTAGCTTTTATGAGATGTCTATTTATAATTTTTATGTGCTCAAGTAATCTCTAAAGATTTTTTATACTTGTTAACTGCTTTACAATAAGTGAGTCAAATATGTTTATAAAATTATTGTGATAGCTATTTGATGAATTTGACTGCTGATTTTCTTATTGTTGATGTTGAAAACTGTTAAGAGATAAAAAATTAAAGCAGCTCTTTTGATATTATTTCAATAAGTACACTAATATTAGTAATATTAGAAGAAATAAAATTGAATAGGGCTGTAAAAAGTAGAGATATTTGAATATATATCTGAATAATTTATCTTAGAAGACCATTTGTTGTGTTATCAAAAAATAAGACAGATAAATTATATAATTAAGATAGTAATTATTAACTAATAACAGATCTTACTTTGCTGATTATAGGACAAGTCCAAAGATGAATTTGATCTTTTATTGCTGATTTATATAAATAGCAAATGTCACTTTTATATATATGAGATTTATGAATTTTAAGATATTGTAAAGTAGATAACATGTTATGGAATAACTTGATAAAGAAAGTATAGATTTTAGAAGCATATATAATAGTTTGATTACTATTAATTTCTCTATCTTGATTCTATACTAAAAATATATCAGATTAGTCAGTATTTTATAATAAGAATTACAAGATATATTTTGTTCTTGATTCATTCTGCCATTTATAAATACATGAATAATGATATATTTTTTTGAGAAATATTTTCAAGTTAATATCTATTAGAATGATTTGGTTAAATATGAGCGTAAATTTAGTAAATAATAATTGATAATAATTAATAAAGAGAATATCTACATTATGATCTTGATTAGCAAGTTTATTAACTAAATTATTATCTGAATTATTAGAATGATCTTTAACTTTATAAATTGTGATATTAAGATTTCTGTTATTAATATTACTGACAAGAATTTCTCAAAGTGATCAATTTAATTATTGATATAGATAATAAATAGATTAGAGTAATCATGTTAGAATATTATTCTTGAATTCTTGTATAGCTGATTGACTATCTGAAAAAATAAACATATTTAAATTCTTTGATAGTATTTCTAATAGGGTATAGATGGCAAATAATTCTGTTTTTATTATAGATAATAAGTTAGTTAAAGAGAATTTGAAATTAATATTAGGTAATCATGAAGTTTATACTACTTCTGCTAATATTATAGATAAACTAAAGTTAACTATTAATCTATTTATATAAAAATTATTATCTGCACCTGATGAATTTAGTTAAGTTTTTAAATATTGTTAATTTGAGTAAAGATTAGAGCTACTATTGAAATGTATGAAAATGTGATGAGCTAAGATTTTGTATAAGTCTCTACTATGATCAAATTATTTATTGATAATTATTATATCAGTTAAATTATTATAATTGATAACTCTTTGTATTTATATTATTGTATTTTGTGAGCTGAGAAAGAAATAAAATATTATCTTGTGAGAGAGATTTTCTATAGGTTCTGTGATTAGATCAATTATTTAGAATTTTTAAGATAGGCTATCTGTAAGAGAAGTATGTTACTGTTAAGATATCATTAATGAAGAGAAAGTTATACTGATATATTAGGAATATTATATTAGTGATTAGATTTTTTCTAATGAAAAAAAATTCTAAAATTGGATTAAGTAATATTAATTCTTCTGTTTACCATTAATATTGAAACTTTTATAGTCTGATTTATGTGATTATATCTATAAGTATTTTATTATTGAGTCAAAAAAATAATTTAAAAATTTACTTTTAGCTAAAATATCTGATAAGTTCTCAAGTGCCAATAGAACTGGATGATATAAAATAGAATTTAAATAGTCTGAAGAGAGATTTGATTTTTATTTAACTATTTTCTTGATTTTTCTCATTATTGATTCGCAGAAAGTAACAAAAGAAATAAATAGTTATATTTTGTATTTGATAGCAAGAAAGAGGATTCTGTTAAAGATATAAATAGCTTATTTATTAGTAATAAACTTTTTTTCTAGTAGTATTATTATAGAATCTACATCAGCTTTGATTTATTTTTGTTAGACTTTGAATTTTCCATCTGAACTAAGTAAAATTTCAAGATATTTGATATGATTATTTTTATAAATAATTTTAAGTTCTAGATCATCTGAATTAAAAGATAACTTGGCTGAATCAGCTTGCTTATCAGGATTAATTATTATTGCTTTTGTTTTTTTATATTGATTACTATATTACATATCATAAAGAATTATTAAGCTAACTAAAGTATTTGGATTATATTATTTTTGGATTTGACTATTCAAATAATATTATTAATAAAAATTAAGTTAGATATATAGATCTGGATTGAATCAGGTTTGAAATATGAAAATTATATAGATAAGTTATTAATATTATAATCATAAATAAGTTTGATAGAATCAATAATATATAGCAAAGAAATATAGAAAATATGTCAGAGTATTGGTGAGTTAACTTCTTCTTGATTTAAGCCATCTTCTACATAGTATAGCTTTGTGAATTCATATTCTATAAAAATATGATTATGTTAATTTAGCTATAAATTTTGTAGTAGTGTGATAAATTTTGAATTTATCTTTATTCTATTGAGATTGAATTTTAGGATGGACTAGCTAACAGAATCATAAGCATGACATATATCTTGAAAAATATATCAAAATTCTTTTTTATTTTCTCTAGCATCTTTTATTATATTATTGATGATGTGAAATGAATTTGCTGTTAAGATATTTTTCAGTACTAAAAAATTATTGCTCTTAAGAATATTATATTTAGAATATAAGTTAGAGATATGACTAGTAAGAATTTATGAAAAAAGCTTTCTTGCTATATCTAATAATATTATAGATCTAGTAATATTCAGATTTTCTTTCTAGTCAATAGATTTAGAAATGAGAATGATATTTACTTGTTTTTATTCATTGAGAATATCTTGTATTTCTAGATATTTGTTAAAAAGTGTAACAAGTATGAGTAATATTTTTTGTCTGCAATATTGTTAGAAAGAGTTTTTGATATTATTTGGGCTAGCTATTTTATTTAAGTATAATTAGATGAGATGTTCTTGAAGTTCACTTAATAAAATAGGAGCAGTAACTGATTTGAATGTTAAATTATCTATAAACTCTAAAGATTTAAATATATCTTTTCATTTTTGTAAGAGCTAGTTCTGTATTTTACATTTTCTATACCATTAATTAAAGTATTATCTAATTATATTTTTTATTTCAATTAGATATTTAATAAAATATTCATTTTGTTATACTTTATTGATTAATATGAAAGAAATATCTTTATTGAGTATGTTGCTAAGTATATTATTTCAATTTTATAAAAGTTTGCTTGACTAAGTTTGATAACCTGCTCTATCTGAATAGCTTGCATTTTTTTGGATTCAATTTTTTTATGCACTTATATTTGTTTTCTTATTTTTTTAGATAAGTATTATTAGTCTTGAAATATAATTATTATTATGATCATTTATTGAAAATTTTGATATAGATAGTTCTATTTGATATAGTTTCTTGAAGAGTTTTATTAATTTTTGTTGAATAGCAATAATTGATTCTTATTTTCTATTCTAATATTGATATAAGTGAAAAAGAATGTTACTTATTAATTTATACTTTCATTATATAATAGTTATATTTATTGATTATAAAATGTTGATAATAATTAGTTTTTTCTTGAAAATCTGGCTGACTAAATCAAGTATAATGTATTTGATCATGAGTTAAAGTTCTGAAACTAATAGTTATAAAATATTTATATTGATTAAAGAGTGTGAATTTGTTAATTCTTCAAATTGAATTCATACTTCTTGGGATATGTTTTTAGTTATAAAGACCTATTACTTTATTTTCTAATATTTAAGTATAGAAGATAGAGTTTTCCATAGAATTAAAAATAAGTTAATAGAAGATTTTGAGAAAAGATAATCAGAACTAATCCAAAAAGGGTCAGAGATTTCTGAAGATATACAAAGAGAGATGAGATTAGAATTGTACCAAATTATATTAAGATAGTATTTTGAATTTAATCTGGACCAAGTAAATAAGTTTGTATTAAGGTGTAGTAATTAATTAATCTCAACTGTATCTTTGAATTTGAGAAGAGAAGCTAGACTATTATTTGGTAGAGAGAAGTAGTATTTGTTGAAGTCTTCACAAATAATAAAGTATTTTGCTTGTGAGATAGTTTTATTTATATAGTATAAGATTATTCACTTGATTATTTAATCATTATCAAAATTAGAGATTGATAAGTAGATAACTATAATTTTTAACTGTATATTACTGATGAAAGCTAGGGACATGTGGATAAGTCTTCCTGGAATTTTGAAAGATTTTTATATGTATCTGGATCAAAAAGAGTTGCATAAAATACTTATTTTAGTTTCAAGAAATTATATTTCATTACAAAAATAAATATGTAAGTATTGTACTGATAGGATAAAGATGAATTTTATCTGCTGATTAATTAGTTTGATTTTTGTTAAGATAAGGATGTCAAATTTGAGATTTTGGAAGAGAGTAAGAATATTATGTAATTTGCTAGGGATATATAGATCTCTAACATTGAGTGTATTCATGTCAAATTTGAGGTTTTGGAAGAGAGTAAGAATATCATATAATTTGTTAGAAATATATAAATCTTTAATATTAAGTGTGTCCATATTAAATTTGAGATTTTGGAAGAGAGTAAGAATGTCATGTAATTTATCAGGGATATATAGATCTTTAATATTGAGTATATCCATATTAAATTAAAGAGAAGAAGAAGATATATTATTATGTGAGTAGAGATTTTTATTTAAGTTAGAATTATTAATATATATTTCTGAATTGTTAGTTAGGATATTATTTTTTTTATTTATATTATTATTGGTATGCTGCATTAGATGATATTTATTTAATTTGGCTTAATTTATTTAGTAACTAGTTATATTATATGTTTAGCTGCTGAAGTTAGATTTTAAACTTGATGATAATTAGTGATAAATTATTATTACTCTTTTGTAATTCTTCATTTTATTTAGTGATTACTTCATATAAGTTTTGACTAATTATTTTGCTAAGAGATTCTGGTTCTGATAGGATTGGCATGATTAGGAAATTTGATGTGATATTACTATTATTATTTTCTAATTTATTAATTAATAGATCTAGTTTTTATTTGATATTATTGATTTTAAGAAAGACTTGATTTAGATCAATAGTAAACTTATTTATATTCTGTTATAAATTTTGAATGAGTAGCTTATGATTATCAAGTTCTGTCTGGATTTGATTATTATATATATTGAAAATGGATAAATTAGAATTGTTAAATTTTGTCTGTGTTTGATTTTTATATAGGTTATGAATGAATGAGTTAATATTATTTTTGATAATTGTCTGATTGGATGTGAATATTTTAGATGATAAGATTTATTTTTAGAATGATAACTAATATTTACTTTAATAAGTAGTGTTTTTTTAAAATTTAGTATGGACAAGAATATAATTAGCTTATAATATGAGAGATGATGATTTTTATATAATTTATTAAGTTGATTATAGGTGATAGTTTTTTTATTTTTTGCTATATACTGCTTGATAATATAATTTTGGGAGAAGTATATTATTATCTTTTTGATATGAGTTCTGAGATAGAGATAAGTATTTAACCTAATATTATAAAAGTATATGATAAAAGTATTCACGTACTTAAAATAATATTTGGGGGATTTTTAAAAGATTTATTTAATAAAAATATATCTACTATTATTTCAAGATTAATCTAAAGATAAATAATGATAGTATTCTTATTATAACTAGCTAGAATATAATTCATTTTCAAAATATAGTTTCAAGACAGATATAATATTTAGTTTATTAACAAAATAAAATAATAGATCTTAATCAAGATTTATTTTACAAGAGAGATTTCTTAAAATTCTCTTAAAACTATAATCTACTTTAAAATATGAGTTGAGAACTAAACTCATAGAACTCAAATTAAATAACTAATTAATTAATCTGAACTACTTAACTATTTAAATTTACTAGCTAAGATATATCACTTTTATATATTTTAGAGATTATATAAATGATACTTTTGTTATGATACTTATGCTAGTTTTGCTATGATCAAAATATTACTTTAGTTAGTATGATAGTATTGTTAGTTTTACTATAATAATTTTATTAACTTTGTCATGATAATTTTATTATGATCATTATATTTATAAAATCTTCTAAAAATATCTATAAATAATATTTTTTAAAGCTAATGTTCAATAAGATATAAAGAATTATTCATCTAATCATATTATGATATAAAGTGATCAATAAAATATAATTAACTAATTTTTACTAAAAGTTCATATCATAATAATATATTGTAAATTTTTGTATTAACTTATTTCTAATGAAATTGTAAGTTATGCAATTGAAATTTTTTAATTATAACAGAGATCAAGTCAGTTTTGAACTCAAAACTAAGGATGATAATTCTTTGATAATTATATTTCACAAGAGATCAGAGAATAAAGCAGATCTTTATATTAATTTTTTGCAAGATATCTTCTAGCTTGAAAGTTATAGTACTATAAGATAAATTGATAAGTTTGACTAAATATATATCTCATTATTAGATGATTTCATATTAATTTAGGAAGAGTAATAGTCATATTCTATCTGTTTCCAGAAGAACTAATCACTTTTCTGTCACATGTTTTGCTTGTTTTGCAGTTGCAAATCAAATTGTTATATATACCTATTTACTAATAATTTTTTACTTGATGTTCAGAATTTCTCTAAATTAAGATATGATAGTATGTATTTGTTTGATTAAGATACCAAGAGATATGTCTCTAATTGTAATTATGGTATTAGTATTAATATTAGTAAAAGAAGATAGATGTGTGATTGATAGAAATGAGTTATTGAAAGAAATATATATAGTCTTATTTAAGAATTTTGCTGATGAGAATTTTGCACAAATATATTTTTTTATTGTTAATTATTAAGAAATCTGTAAAGTTGATAGAATAAATTATTAATAAAGTTAATATTTTCTTTAGTTGATTGATTGAGCAGATTTGCTTTTGAAATCTAGTCATGAAATCTTTTTGTGTGTAATAATTTTGATTAAGTTATCTTCCTTTAGATCTCTTTTAGTTTAGATCTTCATTTTGCGCTATCTGTATAACAGATTGCCTTTGTATTACATTTTAAGAAGATCATTTTCATTCTGGATACACAGATGATCATTATGTATTAAATACTTCTAGATT
>CAJVPS010002261.1:0-12748 GCA_910591765.1 Ambispora leptoticha | reverse complement strand
CCATTTAGAGATTCTAGTCAACTCATTTTTATTATTTTTATTTATTATTTATTTTAATTATTTTAAGGATTAGCTATCCTTAAAGTATTTGTTACCTAATTAACTAATTAGTTTATGAGTACATATTACTCTTTTATTAGATTTCCAATCAACCTATATCTTAATGAATATAACAGAAAAGACTCTTGGAAATTCTCATCTCATATTGAACTATATAACTATTGTTCTTACTATTTTTCTGTCAACAAAAAATTCAGACAGAAGATTTGTAAATTTTCTTATTTGGATTCAAGACTATCACATAATCTCACATAATAGACTCTTACAGAAACTCTTTGATAACATAGTATAACAAAACCTTATATCAAACTAACTTTGAAGAGAAATTATCAAGTTACTTAACATCTTCATATTTAGAATTAAAGTCACAGTTAAATAACAGATCTATTTAGTTAATAGTATTCTTTTTGTTCTTGAAGAGATAGATAATTTTAAAACCCTCTCAACCAATCAGCCAATAGAATCAGAATATGAAAGTAGTAATTCAAAAGATTCAGAAGAACTAACAGTCATAATCAAATAAATTCAATCTCAAAAGCCCTAATCAAAAGAAAAAATAACTATATCAGATAGAATGGACAGTCTCATTCAAGCTCTTAGAGAATTAACTTGATTTATAAAGATACAAAGAATGGAGAAGATTCTTATCTCAACTCATAAATTTAAGAGTAATGATCATGATCAGGATCTAATTGAATAGTTACATGACTTTAAAATAGTTATCAAAGCCAATAAAATTACTAATAAAAGAAAAATCAAGATAGTAAGAGAATACCTAGAGAGACTAGCTACTATCTGGTTTGACCAATGATCCATGAATGATATCCTCAGATTAAGTAAATAGATAAATAATGAACATGATGAACATGATGAACATGATTTCACTTCCCAATTTATTCTTAAATTTTATTTATCTCATAAGATGTAACAATAGCAAGATGAATTGAAATTCTTGAAACAAACTGGAATAATAAAGGAATATGTAAATTGATTTATGAAACTAGGAAGTAAAATAGATCTAAAACAAGCCTATCCAGAAGAATATAAAATTTGAATTTTAAGAAAGATCTCAAACCTGAAATTTGAAAATAAATTAATTTAAATGCTAAAGATATCATGAAAAGTATCATTGAAATTGTAAAGAATGTGGAAGAAGCTGATTCAGATCCACTCAAATAAATCTATCATCAAATCCAAGCTCAGCCAACTGGTGAATAAAATGTCCTAGCTAAGATCTTGCAAGATTTGATCAGTAGGTTAGATCATATAGAATCTGATAGAAGATATAATAATAATAATAATAATAATAATAATAATCAGTAACAAAATTAACCAAGAAACAGATCTGGTATTATTTATTACAGTTGTGAAGAAAAAGAATATATCAGTAGAGTTTATTCAAATAACTTCTAACTAGTAAATCAGTCATCTAATAATTAGAATACTATATTCTTCTGAAAATAAGTATAGATTTTTGAAGCATATTTCAAGTTTCAAATTAGGATAGTGCTTATTTTCAGATAGTAATTTTTTTTAAATGAAAATGATTAAGTACTACTAATATAGCATATTTGTATTTCTGTGTAATTTTTTGACATATTTACAATAAATATTCTTGTAATATTTTGGTTTAGTCAAAATATATTTCTTTTCTTTAATCATAAAAATGATTTAATCTAATAAAAAAAATTATTAGTCATATATTATCATAAAAAAGCTCCATATTATTACCTTTACTACAAAAATAAATATAATAACTACTTTCTGGAGATATGGAGTTGATCATTTAATGATATCATGCTGGATCTAAAAAAAAGAAAATCTTAAGATATCAAGTTATAAAAGTTATAGTTCAGAATCAGATCAGAAAGCTACATATCCTGCTATTGAGAAGAAACTTAATGAGTGAATTTTGAAATTTAGAAAAAATGGTATTGCATTAAATGCTATTATAATCAAATACTAAATGAAATATTTATTAGAAAATAACTTTAAAGATACCTATTCTGATATATCCAATACTTTTGTTATATCTAACTAGTAGTTTTATCAGTTCCTTTACTACCATAAGCTTTCATTATGTCATCAAACAAAAATTAGTCAAAAGCTTTCTGAAAATTTTAATGAAAAACTTATTGCATTCTAATAATTTATTATATGATATCATCAAGCACAAGATTATGATCTTGTACAAATTAGTAATATGAATGAAATTCCTATCTTTTTTAATATGATTGGAAATATTACTATTGAAGCAAAAGAAAATAAAACTATATATATAAGAATAATCAACAATAAAAAAATTAGTTTACCTGCATTCTATCAGTTTTGGCTAATAGTACCAAGCTTCTACTAATAGTCATATTTAAGAAAAACATCTTTTTCATAATTTTCTTCTAGATATTATTATTCAAATATAAGAAAAAGGATGAATGAATGAACAAGTTATATGATTGTGAATAAAGAAAGTTTGAACAAGAAGATCTGGTGATTTTGCAAGAAGAAAATCTTTATTAATAATGGATTTATTTAAAGAATATAAAACTGATTCAGTAAAAAAAAGATGTAATAAAGAAAATACTAATATAGTAATTATTCCAGATGATCTTATATCAGCTTTATAACTATTGGATATCTGTTTAAACAAACTATTTAAAGATCAGTTAAGAGAAAAATAGGAAATGTGGATGACTAGAGATGATTATGAATTGATGAAGGGAGAAAATTTGAAAAAATCTGGTTATAATATTATTTATAAATGAATTATTAAGACATGAGATAGTATTTCTAGTGAAATTATTATTAAGTCTTTTAAAAAATGTGGAATTTCTAATAATTTAGATGAAACAGAAGATGATTATATTTTTGATGAGCATAATTTAGATATTGAATATTAATCTGAAATAATATCTTAGGATGATGATTTAGCTAATGTAGCTATATAATAAATAAAAATTAATACTTATTTTCAGATGTGCTTATTTTTAGGTGTGCTTATTTTTGAAAAACTAGTTCTTTTAAGTAAAAGATCACTTGTACTTATTTTTAGGAGTACTTATTTTTGAGAGAATATGATATTTCTTAAAACTGGAATAATCAAAATCAGAATAATAACAGTAATAATAATAATTAGCAGAATCAGAATACCTAAAATAATAATTAACAATCCAATAATTCACAAAATCTAAATACTACTTCTCTTCTCATTCAAATTTAGAATTTAACAGCTACTTTGCAAGTATCTAATAATGGTTCATCTAGTAATTCATCTATCCAATCCAGTTTCTTATTACTAGTAACTCATAATTATCTTGCTGGAGAAAGAAAATACCAAAGAATTATCAAAGAAGAAGAAGAAAGTGAAAAGAAAAATAAAGTTATCCAACCTCTATCTGAAGTATCTAAAAAAGACAAGACCAATTTGGAGAAGAAGAAAAGAAAGAAAGGAAGAGCTCATCTTCTAATCTTAGTAAAAAAAGCAGAAATCTATGATATACTTGAAGATTTGGTCTCTCAAAAAGCCAATATCACTATTGCTTAACTTATTAAGACTTTATCAGAATAAAGAATTTGGATATCAAAAGGAATAAGAAAGGAATCTCAAAAGAAACTCAAACAAAAAATAATATTTATCTAGAAGATCAAAATAATCTCAGTCTGGTATGAAGCCAAAGTTAGAAAGACTTCTGTAGACTTGATCGTGAGTATTAGAGCATCTGGATATATTATTAGTTATGAATTTCTCAAATAATTAGAAATGAAGATTCAATAAAAATCTAATATTTTTATGTTTAATATTAATAGACATTTCAAGTAACTCTTAAAAGCCATTAATAACTTTCTTATCACTATTGATGAAATCATAATTCTAGTAGAAGTGAATATTACTGAAGCTTGAACTTATAGTCTTATAGTAGGAATAGATTAATTAAATAAAATCAATACTAAAATTAATCTCAAAAAGAATATAATAATCTTTAATTAGAATAGAAAAGAAGGAAGAGTATTATCAAATTTATCCATGAATAACAAAATATTATACCTGAAGATAGTGATAATAATACAGAAATATTCTCCAGTAAAACTTCTGATGATGAGTTCAAAATTAAAAATCAAAATCTAGAAGATCATAATTTTCTATGATGGATATCTGACAAATTCTAAACTCAGATTCATACTTTATCCAGATAATTCAATGATATAGATTTTAGAAAAATTTCTTACCTGATCATAAACTTGATTCCTAAAGTTAGAAATATTAAAATCTTTGAAAAAGGAATTCAAATTAAGAATATAACTCTTATCTGAAAAGAATATTCAAAATTAGAAAGAAGATTCCAACAGATTTACTATCAAAATTCTTAATAAACTTTTGACTAGAAAGGATCTGTAGTTGAATATTAGTATTATTATAAATTATTAATATTCAAATATAAATGCTCTCAATATTTTGATGATCTAGTTATCTGAGTAAATATCAAAATAAATATATTAAATAATCTATTAATGATTTTGCTTTAGAATGAAACTAAAGACTAGTAGTTAGAAGTAGAATATACTCAAGAATTAAAAAAGATACCAATTACTAAAGAAAGATTCTTTTCAAAAAGTAAAGCCCTATGAAAATTAAAGTTAGAAGAAAGAGTAGTTAAATATTCATATTGTAAATACTTTGTAAATAATAAAACTATTTCAGAAACAAGAGATAAAAATAAATCTGAAAAGTAATATTGTACTGATTGCTTTACCTAATAATAACTTAACTTATCTGTCTGTGACTATTATAAACTTTAAGATGAAGCTAGATACTTCCTTAGAGTAATCTGAAGATATAATAAAGTCAAATATTTTTGTGACTATATTGAGCAATGTGTATATATATTTAATCATGATAATTAGTAAAAAAATAATTGTACTATCAGAAAATTGAGAAGTAATAATAATCTATTAAATGTTTACTAATAATGTAACAAAATTAGAAAAGTAATACTCACCCAATATATCACTAAATATGATAAAGAAGAGATGCAATATATTACCTATGATAAATCTGAAGAAGCATCAGTCCAAGAAATCTTTTTGGCCATCTATCATCTTTCTAAAGAAAATAACTAGTTCAATTAGAATATATCAATGTGAAACTCTGTAATGAATATTTAATTCCTTGTAATTCAGATACTTGTGAAGATTGTGTATAATCTGGACAGGTTAAAGAGTTAATGAAAGAAAAATATTCAGAACTAGAAAAAGAAGAGAAAGCTAAAGATAGTAACTATGATTCAATTAAAGAAATCCTAAATGAATATTATAAAATATCTGTAGATTATGAAGATAAAGAAGAAAAACAACTCAAAGAATAGTCAGCAAACTTAATGATCAAGATTTATAATAATGAAGATAAAGAAAAAATGTCTGAACATGCTTATGAATATAATGCAGACTTTGATTTCAGATACTCTGGAGAAGAAATAATCTTGATTCAACCTCATCAAACAATTATGATTGATTTTTATTTGGCAATTAAAGTTCTTATAGGAATTATTTGTCAACTAATATCTTGATTATCATTAGCCAAGAAAGAAATTGAAGTTAAAGAAGAAACTATTGATGCTAGATATATTGGAAATATTAGAGTTCTTTTATATAACAATTTTAATAAATCTTATGAGATCTAATCTTATAAATAAATTGTCCAAGCAGTCTTTTTGCAACTTACCCAATTAAAGTACTAATATCTGTAGATACTAGAGAAGAGTTAGGAGAATCATCTTGTAAAACTCAAGGATTTGGATTAACTGGAAAAGATGAAATGAAAGTGTACTTCTTAGACAAAAAAGAAATCAAAAAAGTAATTGAATAAAGAGAATTAACACTTGGATAATAAAATACTTTACATAATCTATTACAAATATATAAGGATATATTTGCATCAGACCTAAATAAACTTGGATGAACTAATATTATTCAACATTTAATTAATACTGAAAATGAAAAGCCTGTTCATTAGAAGGCTTACAAAATAATTATATCTGATCAAGAATTTATTCATGATAAGATCCAATGAATATTAGATGCAGATATCATCCAAAAATCTAATAGTTCATAGATCTTACCTATTATAGTAGTAGTAAAGAAAAATAGCAAGAAATAATTTTATGTTAACTACAGAAAACTTAATACACTCATCAAGAAAGATGTCTATTCTTTATCATGAATTGATGAAATAATAGATAATCTTGAATAGAGATGGGAGCCATAACTAGCTGTAACTCTGTCACAATTTTCTGATTGGCTACTGCAAGCCACAATTAGTTGAGGAGCCATCTTTAATCTTGAAGATGCAAAATGATTTTTATCTATAGATCTTACATTTGATTACTGGCAAATCAAAATAGAATCATCTAGTATTAAAAAGATAGCTTTTATTTCAAGAGAAAAATTATATGAATTCAAAGTTATATTCTTTGGACTTTGTAATGCACTAGCAACTTTTTAACAAGCTATAAATAGTATACTAAGAGATTATAATTAGAAATTCATCATGATTTATATTGATAATCTAAATATATATTCAAAAACTTGAAAAGAATATCTGGAATATCTACAAAAAGTTTTTCAATGAATTAAAGAAGCTGAATTAAAACTCAATTTGGAAAAATACAACTTCACTCAAGATAACTTACCCTTTCTAGAACATATTATTACTCAAGATAGAATTTTGCCTAACCCTTCAATAAATTCAAGAATTTCCTATATCAATAAATATCAAAAAGCTTAGATCATTCTTAGAACTAGCTAAATATTACAGAAAATTTGTTAAAGAGTTCTCACAAATAGCAGACTCTCTGTTTAAACTTTTAAAAAATGATATCATTTTTGTTTGGATTGTAAACCAAGAAAATGTATTTTAAATTTTGAAAGAAAAACTTATCTCTGCTCTGATTCTAATTTACTCTGATTTTACTAAGAAATTCTATTTTTATACTGATGTTTCTAACTCTGGACTTGGTATAGTATTATCATAAAAAAATGATAAAGGAAGAAAATAAGTAGTAGTCTATGCAAGTGTTTCACTCAAACCTGCAGAAAAGAATTATAGTATCACTAAAAAAGAAGCTCTGGCTGTAATCTGAACTATTAGATAATTCAGATATTATCTTCTTGAACCTTTTTTTGAAATTATTACTAATTATAATGTACTTCAATAACTATTTACTAAACAAGTTAATTCTGAACTTCAAATCTCAAGATAGATAATGATCATGATGGAATATAAATTTATTATTACTTATAAAGCTGGAAAAAATAATCAAAATGTGGATATACTCTCAAGAATATATTTACAAGAGTAAAATATTAAATATATTTAATTAATTAACTAATTGGAATAACTTTTACTAGATAACTAATTAAATGACTTACCCAAACTTGATTAACTCAACATAATGGATTTGATAACATATTATGAATTAATGAGATATCTGAAGAATAAAAGTTATTCTGTAGAATATATTGAAGAATAACAAAAGAAAATTTATCAGCAATCAAAATACTTTTTAATAATTAATAGAGTACTTTATAAAAAGAATAGAAGAAGAGAATCTATCACATCACTTTGAGTACTGAAAGAAAATGAAATTAAAGCAGTAATAACTAGCATACATTCAGATTTACTTGCTGAACACTTTGAATTTGATAGAACTTATTAACAAATAGCTATTAGATATTGGTAGAATGGAATAGGAACAAATATAAAGAACTTTGTTAAATCTTGTGAAACTTGTCAAAGAACTGATGGATGAACAATAAAATAACTATTATATCTTATTAAAGTTAAACAGCTCTTTGATAGAATTGTAATTAATCTTGTTGGCCCTTGCAAAGTAACTAAGAAATGAAATCAATATATTGCTATAGTAATAGATTCACTCACAAAATGGCCTAAAGCAAAAGTAATTCTAAACAAAGAAGCTAATATAATTACTAAATTTATTTTTAAAGAAATAATTTATAGATATGAATGTTCTAAAGAATTACAGTCTGATCAAGAAACTGAATTCATAGCTCAAGTAATTGAAGAATTCATCACTCAATTTGAAATTAGACATAAATTTTTATCACTATATCACTCACAAACTAATGGAATAGTAGAACAATTTAACAGAATCTTATATGGAATACTTCAGAAATATTGTATTATATTAGATGAACAATGAGATATGTATATACTATCAGCATTATTTATATATAGAATACTTTGGAATAATACTATCAAATATAAATCTTTTTTCTTGATCTATAGAAGAAATGCCTAATTACTAATCAATTTAAAATATTCATTATCAATAACAGAAAATGAAAATGAAGATGAAATATTAGATTAAATATTTTCATTAATCTATTACTTATCAGATAATATTAATACAGTATAAAATCAAATCAAAAGATAGCAACAATAAATGAAAGAAAGATATAACTCAAAATTACAAAGAATTACATAATTCAAAATTGATAACAAAGTTCTAGTGTATAATATAAAGTAATATGTTATTCATAAAAATAAATTTTAGTCATAATAGAATACAAAATAGTTCTATATTCATGAAACTCTTGGCAATAGAGCTTATAAATTGAGAAATTAATATGACTAACTATTATGTAAAACTTTTAATGGTATTCAACTGAAGACTTATCATAGTAGAAAAGAATACTTTGAGCCAAGAATAATTATTAAATACATGAAAATACTAATAATAAAAGAAGAAAATAAAGAATAGATTTTTAGTCTCATGATATTTATTTATTTACCTCTTAATTTACACAAATCTTATTTAGTAATATATGAATATATATATACTGATCACTTATTAAAAATTTTATTTTATAAATATAGAACTTTCACTATGATATTTTCTTTATATTTTTATTATTTTAACATCTCTATTAATTAACTTAATTTTTTGTTAGTATTTAACTCTTTAAAGATGAATACTCTTTTTAATAATTTTGATTTTATTCAAATATTTTGATCATGTGAAAATTTCTAATATATCTAATATAATTTTATCATTTCTATTACACTTAGCCCATATAGTCATAATTTAATTGGTCAAAAATTTTAATATAATTTTACTTTATCAATAATTAAAAGATAATGAATTTAATAGAACTTTACAAATTTGAGAAGATTAATTAATACTTGATGATAATAATCAGAAAGTAGTATATGATCTTATTACTGAAAGATAACTTAATACCAGTATAACTTTGGAAATATCTCAAGAACCAGAACTAATAGTAGAAAAAGTCTCAACTTCAACAAGCAATCCACAGAGTAGTCTTAGAGTAAAATGATTTATGAATATCATCAATACAGAAATTTCAAGAATAGCAATTACAGCAAATATTAATTATCAATTTTAACTCAAACAAAGCTGGAAGACAAGAGTTCAGATAATATTTAATAACCTATTTGAAAATTATGATAATCAATCTGATGAATCACAATTTATTAGATATTATTACTTTGGATAATTACTTAAAGAAATATCTAGATAACACTCAAGAAAATTAATGAAATTACAAAGAAAAATGACATTATCAAAAGGATTATTTTGATCAGAAGATATTTCTTTCTTGGAAAAAGAATTCACCAGCTATTAAAAAAATGTGAACTTGAGAAAGTATACAACTTCTAACAAATTACCTATAATAATCTTGTATATATAAGAAATGAAGAAATCAAAGAAATTTTGAAAAGAATTTAATAGTTTTACTAAAGCTTGATCTTACTTAGAGGGATTAAATATTACTGTAATAATATAAATTTTTTTAATTTCATAATTTTTTGAACTTGAAAAATTTAACTAATCAATCAATCTTTAGAAGATATGTAATTTAGAATAATATAATTAGTGTATCAGTTATGGATTCAATCATGATTCAATAATATTTTTGTAATATTCTTGTAATATTTTTATAATATTTTAAGATTATTAATGAATAATTAGTCTTGAAATTAATAATAGTTCACAAATAGTTCAATAATGGTTCAGAAATGCTTCAGAAATAGTTTAGTAATAAATTTTATTTACAGATAAATCTCTCTAAATGCATTCTCCTTGGAACTAGCCATGAGTGTGTATTTAGAAAGGATGTGCACTTAAAGAAAAAAGTATTTTTATGACTTAATTACTGCATATATGATGTTATTTTTACTATTACATATTATTTTTTAAATCACATTAAAAATTATTATAGTTATTAAATATTTATTATAGTAATCAAATCACTATTAAAATTTATTATAGTAATCTCTTAAAGATTAAAGTAATCTTCTATATAAGATTATTGTAATTAGCTAATCTTTTTCTCTCTAATAAACTGCTTCAAAATATCTACTGATTTTATATGCTTGACTATATTTGCTTGTTGAAACAAAAATAACTTAATATTTTCTAAACTTCTTAAAGCCATACTGGTACTAATGATTATCAGCTTAATGACATCATCATCATCATCTGAGTTATTCATTTTCTTCTTTCTAAATGCATCTGCAAGTTCTGCAATAAGCCAATCCTCCTTCAGAACTTTATAAATAATATTCTTATCAGAAACAGTCAAAAATTTATTAACTCCCATCTGGTTCAGAAGATGAAGAGTATTAAATATCTTGGCAAGCTCCTCAAATATTGAATTATCAATTTTCTGAGCATCATCAAAGAAATCAGTATTAGTCAAAAGAATCTTGATATAGTACCAACAATTATAAATAGTTACAGGCATTATTTCCTTCCAGGCTTGAATAATATACTTGATTGCTTAGAGAATATTTATCTTCAAATTCTGAATAAATTGACCTGCCTTGATTTTCTCTAACATCCATCTAAAAATGAAGTAATAGATAAATCAAACAAATAGAAGATCAATAAATAGACAGAGTCACAAACTTACCAGAGATGAAGATGATGATAATATCTCTTAAAAGCTATAATTACTCTGGCATTCATTGACTGAATTTTTGAAGTCATGTTTAGGAGAAAAAAGTGAATATTGATATGTGAAAGCATTACTCTCTATGTATTATGACTTGAATAATTATCAAGAAGCAAAAGAATATACTGGTCTCTATATTTTTGTACAACTTGGTAATTAAAATTCTACAGCTATTCTTGAAAAAGAACTGTAAGCATCCAGATCTTAATATTATTTCAGTATGTCATAGAGAAGTTTTGAAGTCTTAGATTTTTGAAATACCAGAGATTTGCCAACTTGCTAATTATAAGGAGATTTAACTTGTGAGATCTGTCAGCATTTGCATATAATGCAATAGAAAGACATTTCTTATTTTTTTTATATCCAGTAAGATATCATATTATCAGTATCTGATCTGGTTCCAACCAATAGAAAAGCCTAGTTTTATCTATATTGTAGATTTGATCAGGAGAATATCTTGAGTATTTATCTTGTAATAATGGTAAACACTCAGCAATAACATTATGATTGGCAGATACTTCTTCTTCATTAAGTTTCTCTTAGCAAATTTTATTATGTTTCTTAAATTTTTGAAGCCACCCATGAGAAAATATTAATATATTTGCAGAAACTTCTAATTCTTCTGCTAATAATTTGGCTTTCTTAATCAACAAGATGTTGCTCAAAATCATTTAGTCTTGATAGATCAGTACAAATTCTTTAAGAGCTAGATCAAGCTCTGGAATGGTGACAGATTTGTGATGCTTTGCTTTTGGATTTTCAACTTCTGTTACTAATTACCTCTCTTTGATTTGGAGAATTCACATGATTATTAACTTATTGATCATAACATCCCACTTTTATTCAATCTATTGGACATATTCACTCTAGGTCTTCTTATTATCATGAGCATAAAGACAGACTTTATACTTTTGGATATCTGTTAGGATTATCTTATTTTTTGATAGCATGTTTATCAAAAAAGCAAGTAATTTGTCACGTGGGGATAGAGACAAGTGTTAAAATGATCAGGATCTTATAATAGCTAGTTTATCAGTATCAGTAACGTAATTATCATAAAAAAGTATCAATATAACCAGGGTTTTCATATAATGGATAACTTGAGGATTACTTACAACCAGGATTTTTATAATGGTTAATTTATTTATAGTATCAGAGATTTGATAAATAAGATCAATAATTTAAATTTTATCAATAATTTAAGATTTAATAAATAAAATATGTTTAATAAATATTGATATTATGACTAATGAAAAATTCTATTGGTTAATTATATAAATACATGATTAAAATATCATGTAGATGTACTTAAGGAGGTAATGCTAATATAACAGAACTAGCAAAGTTATTACATATGCAGAATATGGAGAATATATACTTAGTACTATAATCCAAACTTAAAACCAGACTAAGAGGTGCATTTAAAGAGGGTGTGCATTTAGGAAGAGTGTATTTAGGGAGATTTATTTGTATTTTTATCATTTATCATTTCTTTTTAGAATATATATCTTATCTTTTTATTTTATTTCATCATTTGTATTATCATTTAATTTATCATATATATCTTATCTCTTATTTTTACTTGTTTATTTATTGATTCTTTGCTCCAAAGATTATAATTATAATCTAGAGTAGCAAATGAGTTTAGATAGAAACTTGTAAAATCTCAAAGATATATAAATATTTCTGCTTT
>CAJVPS010002260.1:0-12750 GCA_910591765.1 Ambispora leptoticha | reverse complement strand
CATCAGATTGATTATCACAATTTTCAAATAGATCATTAAAGATTATCTGAACTCTTGTCTTCCAGCTTTGATCAGGTCGAAATTGATAAGTAATATTTGTTGTGATTGCTATTCTCGAAATTTTTGTATTAATTATATTCACAAATCGTTGTACTCTAGGACTATTCTGTGAATTACTTATTGAAGTTGAGGCTTCTTCTACTATTGGTTCTGGTTGTTGAGGTATTTCCAAGATTATACTGGTATTAAGTTGTCTTTCAGTAATAAGGTCGTAAATAACTTTCTGACTACTGTCTTCAAGTATTAATTGATCTTCTCAAATTTGTAAAGTTCCATTAAATTCGTTTTCTTTTAATTGTTGATGAAGAATCAAAATATTCTGGATAAAATCGAAATTACTAAAAAGAGTATTCATCTTTAAGGAGTTAAATACTAACAAGAAACCAAATCAATTAATAAGGATGTAAAAATAATTAAAAGTGATAGAAATCTAAAGAAAACATCAAAGGGAAAGTCCTATATTTATAAAAATGAAATTTTTAATAAGTGATTAGCATGTACACATGCATGTACTACTAAATAAAATTTGTGTAAATTAAGGAGTAAATAAATAAATATTATGAGACTAAAAATCTATTCTTCATTTTCTTCTTCTGTTGTTGGTGTTTTCATGTATTCAATAATTATTCTTGGCTCAAAGTATTCTTCTCTACTGTGATAAGACTTCAGTTGAGTTCCATTAAAAGTTTTGTGTAATAATTGGTCATGTTGATCTCTCAGTTTGTAAGCTCTATTGCCAAGAGTTTCATGTATGTAGAATTATTCTGTACTCCATTGTGACTGAAATTTATTTCCATGAGTAATATATTGTTTCATATTATACACTAGGACTTTATCATCAATTTCAAATTGTGTAATTCTTTGTACTTTTGAGTCATGTTTTTCCTTCATTTGTTGTTACTGTCTTTTGATTCGATTTTGTACTGTATTGATGTTATCTGATAGGTGATGGATTAATGAAAATATTTGATCTAATATTTTATTTTCTTCATTTTTATTTTCTGCTATTGGTGATGGATATTTCAAATCGATTGGTAACCGGGTATCTCTTCCATAGGTCAAGAAGAAGGGTTCATGTTTGATAGTATTATTTTGAAGTGTTCTGTATGCAAATAATACTGATGGTATATATACATCTCATTGTTTATCTAATGCAATATAATACTTTTGAAATATTCCACATAAAGTTCTGTTAAATCATTCTACTATTCTATTAGTCTGTGGGTGATATGGTGATGAAAACTTGTGTTTAATTCCAAATCGAGTGGTAAGTTCTTCAATTACTTGAGCTGTGAATTCAGTTCCTTGATCAGACTGTAATTCTTTAGGACATCCATGTCTACAAATTATTTCTTCAAAAATAAATTTGGCGATTGTACTAGCTTCTTTGTTGGGAATTGCTTTTGCTTCAGGCCATTTTGTGAGTGGATCTATTGCTACAGCAATATATCGATTTCTTTTCTTGGTTACTTTACAAGGGCCAACAAGGTCGATTACAATTCTATCAAAAGGCTGTCCAACTTTAATAGGATGTAGAGGTTGTTTTGTTGTTCATCCACCAGTTCTTTGACAAGTTTCACAAGATCTAACAAAGTTCTTTATATCTGTTCCCATTCCATTCTACCAATATCTAATAGTAATTCGTTGATAAGTTCCATCAAATTCAAAGTGTCCAGCAAGTAAATCTGAATGTATGCTAGTTATTACTGCTTCAATTTCATTTTCTTTCAATATTCGAAGTGATGTGGTAGGTTCTTTTTTTCTATTCTTTTTATAAAGTACTCTATTAATAATTAAAAAGTGTTTTAATTGCTGACAAATTTTCTTTTATTGTTCTTTAGTGTATCCTACAGAATAACTTTCATTTTCTAAGTATCTCATTAAGTTATAATATGTAGTTAAATCCATTGTGTTGAATCAATCAGGTTTGGGTAAGTCATTTAATTAGTTGTCCAGTAAAAATTATTTCAATTAGTTAATTAATTTGATATTTTACTCCTGTGAATATATTCTTGAGAGTGTATCCACATTTTGATTAGTCTTTTCAGCTCTATAGGTGATGATAAAATTATATTTTATTATGGTCATTATCCATCTTGAAATTTGGGGTCCAGGATTAACTTGTTTAATAAATAGTTATTGAAGTACATTGTGATCAGTAATGATTTCAAAAAGGGATTCAAGAAGATAATGTCAAAATTGTCTAACAGCCCAAACTATAGCCAGAGCTTCTTTTTCAGTGATATTATAATTCTTTTCTGCTGGTTTGAGTAGAACACTTGCATAGGCTACTACTCGTTCTCTTCCTTCATTATCTTTTTGGGATAATACTGCACCAAGTCCAGAGTCAGAGGCGTCAGTATATAGATAGAATTTCTTGGTGAAGTCAGGATAAATTAAGATCAGAACAGAGGTGAGTTTTTCCTTCAAAGTTTGAAATGCATTTTCTTGATCTACAATTCAAATGAAAATGATATCATTCTTTAGAAGTTTAAACAATGGTGCTACTATCTGTAAAAATCCTTTGACAAATTTTTTATAATATCCAGCAAGTTCTAAGAATGATCTAAGCTTCTTGATATTTGTTAGTATAGGAAATTCTTGAATTCATTGAATAGTTAAGAAATCAGATGAAATTTCATCTTGAGTAATAATATGTTCAAGAAAGGGTAAGTTATCTCAGATAAAGTTATATTTTTCTAAGTTAAGTTTTAATCCAGCTTCTCTAATTCATTGAAAAACTTTTTATAGATATTCCAGATATTCTTCCCATGTTCTTGAGTATACATTTATATAATCAATATAAACCATGACAAATTTCCAATTGTAGTCTCCTAGTATGCTATCCATAGCTTGTTAAAAAGTTGCTGGTGCATTACAAAGTTCAAAAGGTATAACTTTGAATTTATATAATCCTTCTCTTGAGATAAATGCTGTCTTTTCAATACTGAATGATTCCATTTCAATTTGCCAGTAACCAGATGTAAGATCTATAGATAAAAATCATTTTGCATCTCCAAGATTATCTATCATTTTATCAATTCATGATAGAGGATAGGTATCTTTCTTGATAAGTATATTGAGTTTTCTGTAGTCAACACAAAATCGTTTCTTGCTATTTTTCTTCGCTGCTACTACAATAGGTGAGGTCCAAGGGCTATTGGATTTTTGGATGATATCTGCATCTAACATTCATTGGATTTCATCATGAATAAATTCTTGATCAGGTATGGTTACTCTGTAAGCCTTTTAACAGATAGGCTTTTCATTTCCAGTATAAATTGAATGTTAAATAATATTAGTTCATCCAAGTTCATTAAGATCTGATACAAATATATCTTTGTATACTTGTAATAAATTATGTAAGGCATCTTGTTGTCCAATTATCAATTCTCTTTATTCAACTACTTTTTCAATTTCTTCTTTGTCTAGAAAGTATACTTCCATTTCATCCTTTCCAGTTAATCCAAATCCTTGAGTTCCACAAGATGATTCTCCTAATTCTTCTCTGGTATCTACAGGTATCATTCCTTCAATTGAGATGAGTTGTAAAAAGACTGCTTGAGCAATTTATTCATCAGGTTGGATTTCATAAGGTTTGTTAGAATTATTATGCAAAAGAACTCCAATATTTCTAGTATATCCAGCATCAATGGTCCCTCCTTTAACTTTAATTCCTTTTTTGACTAATAATGATTGAGACATAAGCTGATAAACAGTTCCTAAGGAACTTCAATTGTCAAATAAAGATCAATCATAATAGTTTGGTGAGAATGAACTAGGATTGCTTCTTCTCTAGGATATCTGAGATCAAAGTCTACATCAAATTCATGAACACATTCAGACATTTTTTCTTTATCATTATCATTGTAAATTTTGATCATTAAATTTGCTGACTGTTCTTCAAGTTGCTCTCCTTCTTCTTCATCTTCATAATCTCCAGATGCTATATAATATTCATTTAGGATTTCTTCATAATCACTATCTTCAGCTTTCTCTTCTTTTTCTGATTCTGGATATTTTTCTTCTAGTGGTTCTTCAACCTGTTCAGATCATACATAATCTTCACAAATATCTAAGTTACAAGGAATTAAACATTTATTATAAAGCTTTACATTAATATATTCTAATTAAGCAAGTTACTTTCTTCAGGAAGAAGATAATTGCTGATAAATGGTCAAAAAGATTTCTTGAGCTGATGTTTCTTCAGATCTATCATAAATAATATATTGCATCTCTTCTTCTTCATCATAATCAATAATATATCTGGCAAGTATTGCTTTTCCAATTTCATTACATTATTGGTAAACATTTAACAAATTATCATCACTTCTCAATTTTCTGATAGTGCCATTATTTTTTCATTAACCACCATGATTAAATGCATATATGCATTACTTGGTGTAGTTGCAGAAATATTTAACTTCATTGTATTTCCAGATTACTTCAAGGAAGTGTCTAGCTTTATCTCAAAGTTCATAATAATCACAGGCAGGTAAATTGAGTTGTTGTTGGGTAAAGCAATCAGTATAATATTGCTTTTCAGATTCATTTCCATCTCTTACTTCTGAAATAGTTTCACTATCCACAAAGTATTTATAATGTGAACATTTAACTATCCTTTCTTCTATCTTCAGTTTTTGTAAAGCTTCATTTTTAGAGAAGAACTTTTCTTCAGTAATTGGGATCTTTTCTGATTCTCGGATATACTCTACTTCTAATTATCAGTCTTTATTTTCATTCTGGGGTAAAATTGTTGACAGATTGTTTGGAGTATTCATCTTGACATTAACCCAGATAACTAGATCATCAAAACATTGAGAACATTCATGTTTGGGTATTGATAATTTATGGTGATACTAACATTCAGCTGCAGAACCTCTCCAGTTGAAAGTCCATTGAGAACTTTGATAATGAGTCTGCTGAAATCTTCTTTCCAATTTCGAGTATTCTTCCCAGGTAAGAATAGTATCTTTGACTTGTACTTCTTCTTTGAAAATTTTAATATTTCTTACTTTAGAGACTGAATTTATAGTCATGTAAAAAACTTTTCCAACATCTACATCATTAAGTCATTTAGATGAGATATGAATCTGAGTCCAAGATTTATCAGATGTTCACCATAGAAAATTATAATCTTCTAGGTTTTGATCTTTAATTTCAAACTCATCATTAGAAGTTTCACTGGAGAATATTTCTTACTATCTTCAGGTATAGCATTTCATTATTCATGAATAAATTTAATTGACACTCTTTCTTCTTTTCTATTCCAATCAAAAGTCATAATATTTTTCTTTAGATCAATTTTGACATTGATCTTGTTTAACCAATCCATATCTACTACAAGACTATAGGTTTGAGCTTCAGTAACATCCACTTTAGCTGGAATTATGATTCCATTGATAGTGATAGGAAAGTTATCAATAGCTCCTAATAGTTGTTTAGAATGTCCATTAATATCAGACATGGAAATATTTGACTTTCATTGAATTTTCATTCCTAATCATTTGAGAAATTCATGACTGATGACACATCCTGATGCTTTAGTATTTATAATTAAGTCTACAGGGGTCTTTCTAACTTTGACTTAACATCAAGCTGAGATTATTTTGATTTTCTGGGTGAACATTACTTTTTGTTTAAGTTTCTTCTGTGGTTCCTTTCTCATTCCTTTTAACATTCGAATTCTTTGTTCAGGTAATGTCTTGATAAGCTGAGTAATAATGATGTTGGCTTTCTTGATATCAAATCTTCAAGTATATCATAGGTTTCTGCCTTTTTGGCTAGAATTAGAAGATGTGCTCTTTCTTTCTTTCATTTCTTCTTTTCTAAGTTGGTCTTGTCTTCTTCAGGTACTTCAGGTAAAGGCTAAGTAACTTCTTTTTCTTTTTTACTTTCTTCTTCTTCTCTGACAATTCTTTGATATTTTCTTTCTTCAGCAAGATAATCATAAGCTGCTAGTAATGAGGAACTAGATTGAGTGAATGAATCACTAGATGGATCATTACCAGATGTTTGCAAAGCAGCTGTTAAATTCTGAATTTGGGCAAGAAGAGAAGTAGTATCCAGATTTTGTGAATTATTAGTTTGCTGATTATGGTTTTAGATATTCTGATTCTGCTAATTATTATTATTATTGTTATTATTCTGATTTTGATTATTTTAATTTTGTGAAGTATTTTAGTTATTAGTCTGTTAATTTGTAGACTGAAGGTTATTTGAATAGTATCTACTGATATATCCTTTTCCTTCACAAGTATAATAAACAATAGTAGATTGGTCCCTTGACTGATTTCATTGCTGATTGTTATTATTGTTCTGATTATTATATCTTCTACCAGATTCTACACAATCTAATCTACTGGTCAGATCTTGCAGAACCTTAGCGAGAGCACTTTATTCACCAGTTGACTAAGCTTAGGTTTGATGATAAGTTTGTTTGAGTAGATCTGAATCAGCTTCTTCTATATTTTTGGCAGTTTCAATAATACTTTCCATAGTATCATCAGCATTTAGATTAACTTATTTTCAAATTTCTGGTTTGAGACCTTTCTTAAAAATTCAAATTTTGTATTCTTCTGAATAATCATTCTTTGGATCTACTTTACTTCCTAGTTCCATAAATTGATTGATATATTCTTCTATAGTTTCAGTTTGCTTCAATAATTCCAATTCATCTTGTTACTGTTGCACCTTACAAGGTGAACAGAATTTAAGAATAAATTGGCAAGTAAAATCATGTTCATCATGATCTTCATTTTCCCAGGTATCTAACCTAAGATCATTATTTGTAGCTTGTTGATCAAATTAGACAGTAGCTGGTCCCTCTAGATATCCTTTTACTATTTTGATCTTTCTATCATTAGTAATTCTATTGGCTTTTGTGGCTACTTCAAAGTCATATAACCATTCAATTAGATCCTAATCATTACCCTTAAATTTGCGAATTGGGATAAGGATCTTCTCCATTCTTTGTATCTTCATGAATTGAGTTAATTCTCCAAGAGCTTGAATGAGACTGTCCATTCCATCTGACATGGTAATTTCTTTCTTGGATTGAGAATTTTGGAATTGAATCTGTTCAATGATAACTTTTGGTTCTTCAGGATCTTCTGAATCATTACTTTTGTATTCAGATTCTGTTGGCTGATTAGTTGAGGGGGTTTCAAAATTATCTGTCTCTTCAAGAACAGAGAAAACACTATTTACTAGGTAGGTCTGTTATTCAACTGAGATTTTAATTCCAAATACAAAGGTGTTTAATAACTTAACAATTTCTCTTCGAAGTTGATTTGGTGTGAGATTTTGCTATATAATATTATCAAAGAGTTCTTGTAAGAGTTTATTATATGAGATCACGTGATATTCTTGAGTCCAGGTGAGAAAATTTACAAATCTTCTATCTGAATTTTTGTTGGTAGGAAAACAATAAGAGCAGTAATTGTATAGTTCAATATGAGGTGAGAATTTCCAAGGATCTTCTCTGTTATGTTCACTAAGGTATAGGTCAATTAGGAGTCTAATAAAGAAGTAATATGTACTCATAAACTATGTGATTATTTAGGTAACTGATATCTCAAGGGTAGCTAATCCTTAAAATAATTAAAACAAATAAAAATGAAAATAATATAAATGAGTTGACTGGGATCTCTGGGCAGATGAGATCCATAGAGGAGACATCAAATATTACAAACTATACTTTGGAAGGTAGATTTTACCATGAATATAGTTTATAATAAATTTTGAGGGTGAAGACTGAATTATTTATAAAGGTAAAGGGGATTACAGTTATTCTAAAGATTTTCTAGTGCCAATACTTATAAGTATTGTATCAACACAAGATAAAAATTGAGATAAAATGAAAATATAAAAACAAAGTTGTGATCACAAATACTAAACAAAGGGGGTGATATCAAAAACTAAGCAACAAATACTTAAAACTAAAGGCAACAAATACCAAACAATACAATTACAATAAATATAAATAAAACAAAGACAACAAATGCCAAACAAAATAATAGGTAACAAATACCAAACAAAGCTTTTGCATGTAGGAAAGCTTACTAAACCTTTTTCAATAGAGGTAACAAATGCCAAATCTAAGCTTTGCATGTAGGAAAGCTATCAAGAATCTTTTCAATCAAAATATAATCTATTATGATAGAAGAGGTAATTGAAAGCAGAATATCAAGATTAGTTCACAAGAAAAATTACAAGATAAGTATAACTCAAGTATTTTCAAAAGACAATTGAATTATTGCTATTCAAGTACATTTATTTCAGGTCTCAGAGCAAAGATATTTATATATCTTTGAGATTTTACAAGTTTCTATCTAAACTCATTCACTACTCTAGATTGCAATTACAATCTTTGGGGCAAAGAATCAATAAACAAATAAATAAAAATAAGAGATAAGATATATGTGGTAAGTTAGATAATATAAATAATGAAATAAAAAGAAAAGATAAAATATAGATTCTAAAAAGAAAAAGATAAGAATAAAAATAAATAAAATTCATTGATGAATCATTTCTAAAATATTTCTGAACCATTATTGAACTATTTGTAAATTGTTGTTGATTTCAGAGCTAATTATTCATTAATAATCTTAGAATGTTGCAAAAATATTGCAGGAATATTGCAAAAATATTGTTGAATTGTGATTGAATCCATAACTGATACATCAATTATATTATTCAAGATCACATATTATCTAAAGATCAATTGATTGATCACATTTTTCAAGTTTGAAAAATTATGAAATTAAAGAAATTTATGTTACTATGGTAATACTATTAATTATCTTATTAACTATCTATTTAAATTCACTAACAAAGATACATTACTTTTATATATTTTAAAGATTATACAAATGATACTTTTATTATAATACTTATATTAGTTTTGTTATAATCTAAATATTACTTTAGCTAATATCATAATATTGATTTTGTTATGATAATATTATTAGTTTTGCTATGATAGTTTTATTAACTTTGCTATAATAATTTTGTCATAATTATCATATTTGCAAAATCTTCTAAAAATATCTACAAATAATATTCTCTAAAGCTAATATCTAATAAGATATAAATAATTATTCATCTAATCATATTGTGATATGAAATGACTAATAATATATAATTAACTAATATTCTACTAAAATTTATATCACAACAGAATCCTTTTTATTAGCATTTTGCTCCACAAAATTTAAAGATAAATGTTAAATTTTTACTAAGCTTAATAGTTCTTTAAAGTTATCATTTGTAGTTTTGTTGATAATAACTTTCTTAAACTTAATATTGATTATTCTGAAATATGTTAAAATAATTTACTAGTTCTACTAGTAATCTTCTAATGTCATAATAATATATTTCCAGTTATAATATAGTTAAGCTTATAATAAAGAAATAGTTTTTTTCTGGTTAAATCTATACTTATTATTATGCTAATTATTTCTTGATCAGTTCAGAATATATCAAAATCTACATTTCTATTAAAAGAGATTGCTATTACTATTTCTAATATAATGTTATTTAAGGTAACTTTTATTCTGGATTTGTAAAGTGGTGGCATTTTAACAAAGAGTTTGAATGAATAAAATAAAAAAAATAATAAAAAAAATAAATTCTACTAATTAGATAAGAGTTATTTATAATAAATAATGTTTTATAAATAAATGTGATACAAAATAAATATGATAAATTAAAGGAATATTATAATATAATTAATTTAAATTATAAAAATTCTGAATTAATATATTTTTCAGAAAGATTATATAAAAAAGAGTTTTTCAGACAAATAAAATTGTAATGTAAACTAATTTTTATATCAAATTTTCATGCTATAGTATATAATTTTATAATTTTAGCTATGTTACTGCAAATTTAGGGGTTAATATAATCTTGTACTATATCAGATAATCATATAATTATATAATTTTTATTGATACTCTCTAAATTAATTTTATTTTTGTATCTATTTATTATTCTACTATTAATTTCTCTTTTATTTTTATAGTGAAACTGCACTTCTTTATTATTTATTTTGATGTTATGGATAATATAATTGTCCTAGAAATTTCTTTGGATTTGAATAGATAAAGATATTATTTTATTATTAATATTCATTCTATATTTTCTTTTATTATTATCTATTAAGTTTATTTCACTATCAAGTTGAAAAGTATCATTTTGATTTCTGGATCTACTGCATTATTATTATTGTTATACTATTGGATTATAGGAGTGACTATTGTCTAACTATATAGAATATAATTATGATACTTTTTTTGTTCTTAAAAATTGAAATTTTAAGAATTCAAGAGAATGAGAGATAATTGTAATATTATATCATTATTTTTCTCATTATTTTTGTTTCTGCTAACTATTAATATCCATGAAATACTAGTTATGATCCACTTCTGTTTGTTAGCAGTTTCATTATCAGCTTCATTATTTCTTTCATCTATTACTTGAACTAGAGATAAGTTATTATTCTTCTTGTTATATTCTTGATTACCTAACTGGTAATCAGTAAGTTAGGTAACTTTATATTTTAAATGCTAATTGGTTTCAATATTTTTCAGAGTCAAATCACAACTTCTAGAGTCAGAGCTATATATTTCATAAAGTAATACCAGACTTTTCAAATATTACAGAAAATGAGAAAGAAATTCCTTTTTTTTAATTCAATATGTTTTCAAGAAAACATAGGTAGATATAGTTTCTCATTTACATTCTAATAGTATTCAAGATAAGTGATAGAACAAGAAATTTTTCATTCTTTTCTTGCATCAAGAGGTAAAACTTCTTCTTTTTGAAAATTAATTTGTGATGAATAAGTAATCTCTTTTTCATCTTCTTCTGTGAGATTGATAATAAACTTTTCTTTTTCATTATTAATAAAACATACTCTGCAATCTCTATAATTTATTCTTTTTTTGTTTCTACATTAATAATAATAATAATTTTGTAAACTATACTAGTAATCTTGATATTATTATTCTAACTAATCTTTAGTTAGAATAATTCTTTTAACTTCTAGACATTGATAATATTGATAACTGGTATAAGAAGAATTACTTCAATATTTAGAGTTATAAATATGTAATATTTTAAAAAGTTGTTTATGAGTGATATACTTTGGATAATAACTTTTTAGATAATGATATTCTTCTACTGATAGAATATTAAGGCTTTGAGCAGACATGTTAATTATTTGATTTACTATAAAATTAATAGAATTTTGCTTTTATTTGATTAGTTCTTTATATTAGTAAAAGTCATGGCTTATCAGTACTGAAGTCTGATTTGCCAGGACTAAAAGTATTTAATTTTTTATGATAATTCTAGATTTCAGCTTATTAACTTCAAGATAGAGTTTTAAATGATTACCATTATATGAATTTTTAAGAATTTTGCTATCTAATATTCTTAATTTATAGGTACTATTATGACAAATTGTAAGTGGGTTATCACTTGAATTCACCCTAATAATATAGGATTGGGAAAGACTGAAATAATCAAAGATAATGAAAGGAGAATTAGACTATACTTTTAATAATAACAAAGCTTTCTAAGGCCTGTACCAATATTTATGGATATTGTCTTAATAAAAGGTAAATAAATAAAGAAAGAATAAAATAAATCAAAGAAATTATAAAGATTGACTGAGTAAAGCCACTAGTAATCAATATAATTCAAGATTTGAGTTAATTAGATAGTATAAACTATTAATCAAAAGAATATTATTACTAAAATAAAGATAAAAATTAAAGTACAAAAACTAAATAACTAAATAAAAATGTATGGCTTATTTATAGTAAAGATCATCTACTCTTAAAAACAAATAAAGAAATAAAATAAAAAGTATAGCTTATTTATAGTAGAGGTTTTCTACTCTCAAAATAATATTAAATAAATCAAAAATCAATATAATATTATAATCCAAAAATCCAAATCAACTTTGTATGGTTAAAAGAATAAAACTGAGTAAAAGAAAGGGTACTAGTATAATAATTATATTTTCTAAACAATTCTTCAAAATCAAGAAAGGATACTAGTATAATTTATATATTCCAAACAATTCTTTCCAAAACTGTTTATTTTAGCTGGAATAGCAGGTTCTTTTATACATTTTTCAGATACAAAAACTATTATAATATTACTAATTAATATTATTTAATATACAAATATAATTAGAGTATTATAATATAATTATTATGAATGGGTTATATTGAAGTATGTAAAAAGATATGAAAAGATGTGAAAAGACGTAAAAAGACATGAAAAGACATAAAAGAATAAGAAAGAACATTAAAGAATGTGGAAAGATATTTGTGATTATTATTCTAAAAATAGTTGTTTCACCAAATTAAAAATGATCTTCCTTTATACTATTCTATTATGTACATAAATATTATATTACAAGTAATAAAAATATAGATTTCAAATATTAAATAATGTCTAAAAATAGAAACAAGATAATAAAGATGATAATATATACTATAGAAATAAGGATATTTATAAAATAAATAAGAAATATAAAAATATGTAAATCTGCATAACTAAGAAAAGATTAGGAAATTAAGAAATTTTATGTTATTACGGTAATATATGGTTCTCCTTCAGAAAATTTTTGCTCCTGCAAAAATCAATTAATAATCTTCAATAATTCTTTCTTGT
>CAJVPS010002259.1:0-12754 GCA_910591765.1 Ambispora leptoticha | reverse complement strand
AAAATTATTTCTTATTAAAATCATAAATTTTTATATAAAGAGAAAATTTCAATTTTCACTATATTTTATTAGTAAATTTAGCTCCTGAGTCATTATTTTTGGTTGTTACTGTATATTAAATTAGGAATTTTTATTTAAAATAGTATTATAAAGATTAATATTATATATAAAATCTATTAAATATTATATATTAATAGAAATTAAAAGTTTTTTATAATAAAATTTAATAATATTTTAAGAAATAATTTTTATAAATTATAATTTAACATATATTTTTTCAGATTTTTAGATTTTTTCTGAAAGTATTATTTTAATCACTAATACTTGTTAAAATTATTTTGAAAAATATTAAAATACTAAAATTTAGAAATTATATTAGATTATATATTAATAATTAATAAGTATTTTGATATTTAATAAATTTGTTATATTATCAAAATTCAAAAAAATCTGTAATAATAAAGATATATTATATATTAATATTTAATTAATATTTTGACATTAATATTATATTATTTACTAAAATTCATGAATTTAACAAGCTTTCTTAGTTCTAATTGCAAAGTTGATACAAAAATTTTTTAAATTTTATTTTAATTAAAAAAATTCTGTATTAACTTTGTAATTAAAATAATTCTTTCAAAGAATCTAAAAAATCTGAAAAAATACATATTAAAACTATAAACTTATACATTTATTTTGATATAAAAATAAAAATTATTTCTTAATGAAATTATGACCTTTAATATAGAAAGAAAATTTCAATTTTTACTATGTTTTATTAATAGATTTAATCTCTAAGCATAAATTCAGCAGCCACTATATATATATATTAAGAGACTTTTCTAAAGATGATATTTAAAAAATCAAGAAAAATAAAAAAGAATTGATTATTAAATAAATTTTCATAATTTATAAAGATTGATTATGAAATAATTAATTGATACTTCATACATATATTTATTTTAATAATTATTTAAGAAATTATCAAAAATATCAATATTAACATTAACCAATAAAATAATTAAAAATTAAAATATAACAATTATTCTTTTATCCTGAATATATTATTTATAAAGAAAATCACATTTTTAGCAAACTTCTTGGTTGTATTAGCAAGGTTATTATTTGTATTTGCTATAAAATACAAGGGCAATATAAAGACGAATCTCGCGAGAACTACATGATATTTACTAAAAATATTTCTTTGCTAAATTTTGAGATATTAATAATATATTTATAAAATTTAATATATTTTCAAATAATTTTTTTGCCATATCTCATATTAATACGGACAGCAATTATAGGTCTAAATTTAATCATAAGCCATATTCTAACTCAAATTATTAGGTTACCGGAGAATTTCGCTTCTATCCTTATAATAAAAAATTCACAAATTGTATAAATTATTTTGAAAATCTTTATGGTTAAAAGCGCACAGCTTCGATATTTATTTTGTAATTAAGTGCATGTAGCATACGGTATATTCATGTCATATATATAAAAAATAATTAATTAAGAAATTAAGCTAATTATTTCGTGATTAAAGAATGTCCAGAAATAATCACAAAACTCAAAAAGATGCCCATAAATTTAATCAACGCTCCATCAATTTCCACACGACTAGCACCCGACAATTTATTTTTATCATTGCTATTTGCTTTAGAAGTCGGATCTATGTGATGACGAATAGTTGTTGCTTTAATGATATGAATTTTATCTGAATCTGGATTTCCAGGTAACTCCATCCATGGTTTATCACTGTCTCCGTCATTTGAAGTTGGAGTCGGTTTCATTTGAGATACTGAGGATTTTGTATGAATAATTGCAGTTGTCATTGGTTTATTTTGAGATTGGTCAGCTTCGGCGACGATGTAAACCAAAAAAAAGATTACGAGTAAAGTAGTGAAAAAGAGAAATTTTAAGCTTGCGGACTGCATATTTATTTTATGTTATTGATTAATTGAACTGTAAAAGAATAAAATAGTTCCTAATTTATAATCTTATTTTTGCTGAAACCAAGAAAATAAATTTCGATTTACTTGATGCATCTTTACCAATCTATTGATTTGATTCAATTGATGTATAAGCATCAAAATAAAGATGAACAAAGCATTTTATTTAGTCAAATTTCGAAATATATTTATCTCTTAACATTTATTCCGAATTTTATTTTTCCATACCGCATTCGTCAAATATCACATAATTTAATTTCTCATATCATATATCTTAAATGTTTTAAATTTTTCTCTGACTGTTTAGCAGCCATAGCACGTCCTTTATTTCACTCCAGCAAAACGCATTCTCCTTAACTGGTCTACCGTTTTTGGTATGGATTCCTCATCGATTTTTCATGGAACCAATTTTGAATATTTTTCTCTGGAACGACTTTATTTTTACATCTTCAATACCTGTTTGAAATCATTTCTGAGAAATATGATAAGGCTAATCGTTTAGTTCCCACTTCAAGTCACATGAAATGGGTGCAAAATTATTGTAAAAGATTGATTGTCACGTGGGATTTCCGGTTGTCACGCCCGTGACTGGTTATACCAATTAAAAAATTTATCGCTCCAGACTCACCATTTTCCTAGTACAAAGGCAACCCCGTTATACCGAATTGGTCGGCGCTATTAGTAAAAAATTGTCGGTTTATCCGAGGTTTCATTATTTAACGGGGTAGATTTACTATAACTGATCCTGGAGCCATCTTCGGTTGTAATTAGTGCTTCGGTTAAACGGGGTTGCCTTGTACATGTAAAATGTAAATAAACAAATGTACATGTATCATTATGTTACCAAATAAAGTTTCACAAATCAGCCGATCTGCATTTCATTTAAATACCGCAATATCGATACATGTTTGTGTAAAAAAACTATGGATCCTAATGAGAAAGAAATACTCGAAGAGTTATTAAATATTTACTATTCAAAAACACGGATTTTCCAAGGAGACGTAACGCTTGTTCCATATATTAAAAATTGGCTATGGAGGAGAAATCTTGAACCAAATTATATTTTGGAATTGATGTTAAGAGATGAAAATCGCTCCGCTTATGCAAGTCTTCTCGGCTTTTTCTATCTTTATGGAATCGGAGTGTCAGCCAATGAACATTTAGCTCTTGAATGGTACCAAATTGGTGCTGATCAAGGCATTTTTATTTCTGAATATCAAACAGCATTTTTACTTCATAGCGAAAACAACGGACTGGAAAGGGCATTTGGCCTATTTCAAGAATCCGCAAATAATGGTTCAGACATCGCTCAAATAGCATTAGGCTGGTGTTATCAATATGGCAACGGTTGTCCTCGAGATACGACCAGAGCATTAGAGCAGTTCCGTGAAGTAGCTTTACGAGGTAACTGTGGAGGAATGTATTACTACGCAATAGCTCTTTCAACTGGTCTTGGCGGGCAAGTTAACGAACAAACAGCAGAATACTGGTACAAAAAAGCTGCCGACGCGGGACACTGGAATGCGCAGCATGCTATTGCGAGGATTTATCATAGGAGACATGATTTATTTAGATCCTATTATTGGTATTTGAAGTCCGCAGAGAGCTCATGCGTACACGTTCTATTAGACCTCGCGAAATTTGAATCACATGAGAAACGGGATAAGCATGCAGCAATTAGATGGTGTAGACGAGCTAGAAGAAACGGATATATGGGAGATTTGTCGTTTATTTTTCATAATTGAAAAATTAATTTATTTCATAATTTATTTACATGTACTTGCAATATCAAAGAAGTTATATGTAACCGGTACGTACTAGTGTTCTCATGAGAACACTCGAAAACAAACATGCTTACTATTGAAAACACAAAATAAGATATTAGTGATATGAGAATAGAGTTTTCCTCCATTATGCGTCAAACAATTATTATGTAATCTAGAATAATCCCGGGAGTTGTGTATACTGAGGATATATGTGAGCGATTGAATCGTACGCAACTCACCATAAAGTCAAACTTATTTTTTTTACTAATTTGTTTGTTTGCCTGACTAATAATATCTTCATACAAAAATGGTACAATTGTTGAAGCAACGGTCCATTTGCTGGGTCGAATAACACTTTTTTTGACAGTTCCAAAAAAGAATGACAGATCATGAATTAAAAAATTTATATTTTATATTGATCGTATTTTGGATCACTTATACATGTAGTCCAAGTAATAATTACTTGTTCGCTTCACAAAGAATTTTAATTGTTAAGACTCAGCTCATAAATTATTTCCATAATCAAATTCATTTAGCAAAGTATTACACATCACATTCTAAATTTCCCATTTGAGTTTAAACATAGCGAACCCCTCCCCTTTTTTTATTCACTCATAAAAACATGTCATGTACATGTAAAATGCATACATGCTATATTTAGTAAAAAGCAGATTTTTTTCCGGCTTTTGCCTTTAATATGACTATGCTTAATGGGTCTACCCAACATACCGACACCCATCTTCCCGACAATCAAACTTCTGTTTTTTATGTATTGTAATAACAATTTACCAATTTTATTTACAATTATTAATTGACTTAACATAAAGAAAGTTTGCCGGGATGTTAGGTTGGATTTGTCGGATTATCGGGAATATGAGTGTCGGGAGGTTTATTGGGGTATGAGTGTTGGAATGTTGGGCGACACATAATTAATATCATTATATCAGTGAAGTTATGCGACTACTACTTAACAATTTATTAATTTGAGAAAATCAAGACTTGGATAATTTAGTGATATCACAGCAATGACTTTTTTTTACATTAGGTTACAACTTATCAATCGTTAAGATCTTTTTAAATATATATATTTAAATCAAGTCATGGAACTGATTTCTCTGAAAATACACCAAAAAATCAATGAATTTTCATAAAGCTTACTATTTATGTCAAATTTATACAGATTGTGCTCTTGAATAGAATTAACATGGAAAACTCGTTTCTCCGGAAATATTAATAGCAACTTCATGACTTTGCTTTATGTTGCTCTAAATAGATATAGAACGGGAGATGATTCATAATGAAAAACAACAGTTAACAATCATACCATTTTTCAATCTTCTCGAATTGAAGATTTTTTCGCCTCGCCTTTCGTCTTATTTACCATCCAAAACGAAAAATGACTTACCTAAATGGGTAATTACAATGATGGAGAAATCTGATTTCGTTTTTCTTCACATGATTCTATCTAGAGAATAGTTCGTTACGTTTTTTGTTTTGTTTATTTCCTTCAGTTCAAAAGATGCTTATCAATTGGAATTCATTTTTTTTTAATTGGTCAATAAAACCTTAGCTAGAAATGATAGTCTAGAATTCTGGAATGCATTCCTGTCTTGCTTCTTGTTTGTATTTATCAAATCGTTAATAGAACCTAAAATTGAATTTCGTATCGATATTTAGTTTTACGTGCACATGCAGACTTGTGCACAGATACACGAAAAGCCATCTAAGAGAAAATTATTACCGTTTAAGTCATTCTAAGAAAGCTCAATTGATACGTGTGATTATTGAACAAAATGCAATGTAACTTAAACAAAAGTCAAGTAGCTCAAAGAAATGAGGAATTTTGATTTTATTGATATCCTGTTCCACGTTTTATTTATAATTCAAGTCTATTAACGATTACAACAGTTAATTTTAATATACATGTTCAAAACAAAGAAATCGGGTATGCATTACCAGAACTGTGTACGACCTTAGAAGGGTTAACGCAGATCAACTGTTTTTCTCAATGAAAAATGATTTGACCCTTCTTTTTTTAGAGTGACACAAAGTCGAGATGTGAATTTTCAAACGTTATCACTAATAATAGCTATTTGTTTGGATACTTGAAAATAAAAGTTTTTGAGTTTGTAATATCGATTAGATTATTATTATTATTATTATTATTATTATTATGATTACTCGATTTACTTGGTTAACGAAATTTCTGTATTTATACTTGTATTACTCTCGAGTTTTGAAAGACAAAATTTCTTTCAATGAAAGAGGACTTGTGCTTTCAAATTTTTATATGAACACAATAATATCAATAAAAATAAAATTACTGTTGCTTTTCTTTATCAATTTTTTCATTCTAAAACATTTTAAATACTTTATAAATTTTGAGAAATGGCTCGTGGAAGAAATAATTGGACATGCGAGGTGAATAAGTGTGTCTTCTAGGAGAAGGTTCTGCTTTTCTATTTTGTAACAAATACTAAATTTATTACATTCCTTTCTCACCTTTTGAAATATATCACTGTTAGGATGATCATAAACTAAGAGTATTGTATAAATTATATCAAGATCAACCGAATTTGTGGCGAATTATTAGTCATTGGTTCCCAAAACAAAATTCTAAAGCATGTCGTGAGCGGTGAGCTTAATAAAATGTTAAAACAGGACTTTTCGATTGTTTCCTTACATCTTATTTTCTTTTCTTCTTTGAAAAAGATGGATATTTCATGCGGATCCAGAAAGTAAGAGAAAATCGTCACAATGTTGTTCTTTTCAAAAGGAAATCATAAGTTTTCTCAATCCCCCCTTTAAATTTTCAATAGTAAACCATTTACCGTTCACATATGAAGAACGACAATACATACTAACACGAGTGAATCAACTAAGAGCCACAGATTGGGTGGCAATAGCAGAAGCAATATCGCGTCCACATGCACGGAGAACAGCCTTACAATGCAAAAATTTTGTGAATAATCGACAACGACGAATAGACGGTGAAATAGAAAGACTCACAGATCAATTTAAGAAGTCCGGTGATCGGATGAACTTGGGATTTATTTTGAACTAGATTTTGACTTTTTGATTTCGATTTAGAGCAATATTAAGTTGGGATTATAATCCTCCTTTTTTTCTATGCTTTCCCTACAAATGGTCGCCCTCTTTCGGGTGCTTGTAATAGTTCCCACCTTTTCATAACGATATATTATGCATGCCTTTTGTTTTATGCGCACACCAACATTGTTACTCATACATAACATTTAAGTTCTGTTTCTCAAAATTTTGATTGAATTAACTTAATTTATATGCCACATTCTCTTTTGCAAATTGATCCTTTTAACACATTGTATATATAAGCTTTAGTAATTATTTTTTTTTATTGAAGAAAGTCAAAATCTTTTTCCTTAGTTATCAATTTCTTACTCAGATACAGGAAAGTGCACGTATATCGGAATGCAAATAAAAAATCTTTGCATCTTTTATTTTGATATACAAATTCAATTATATCGATTTAATAAACGTTTGCTCGTCCCAGCATACGCTCGGACACTGACTAAAGAGTGGTCACGCGTACACTAACGCTAATGCGTGAAGATGATTCTTTGCCCGTTAACGTTAGAACATGTGTTTCGCTTTTTCCCCTAAAGTCGATTTATAGAAAGACCTACAAAATACATTAATTCACTCTCAAACCAACCATGAGAAAATGATTTTCCTTATTTATTTGGTTTAAATTTTTTATACACTTAAAAATTTATTTACATGCACATGTAGTACTTGTACTGTACTATACTGTATTTTTTATGCACTTAAAAATCTGTTTACGTGTGCGTATTTGGCTGATTTAGTTAGTATTGAGCCCATCTTTTAACAATTTAAACAGAATCTGATAACGCCGCCGCCGTCGTTGTTCAAGATTCACAATTAAAGCGAGGGAATTTTTTAGACGATTTCCGATCTCGATGTTTTTAATTTCGAGTCTTACTATCACCCGAGTTTTATCAATTTTATCGATGGCGAGTGAATTAATTTTCCTTTGCATAAATGTGTATTTGATCAATGCATTAGCTTGATGCAATACAGTCGGTAAATATGACGCTATTGATCGATAAAAATAGAATATTTAATTCCGAATAAAACAAATTCGAGCAATCGAATTTTCTATTTAGAATGAAAATGGGGAACAATGCGTTTCAAAAGCAGCAAATATTTACACTTACATCATAAATATCTCGACATATTTACATGTACTGTACATGTATTTCAAAAAAAGTTCCTATTAAATAGAATAACGTTCAAAAACATTGCGTCACCTCTAATTAGGGAAGCAATTCAAAAAACTTTCATTATACGTGAAAGGCTATATATTATGCCTCTTTAAATTACCAAATCAATTCAAAAATTTTGAATTTCACTAATTATAAATAAAAACATAACTTTATTTATTTGTGTTTTATTTTATAATAACAGCATATTTCTTGGCGAGAGTTTGATGTTGATATTCGGGGGATACAACAGCGATCAGATTTTGATTATTTAATCAAGGAAAATCGTGATAATCTAAATACATCATATTGAAAACTTATTGTATAACGATAACCGAACAAAATTCAGAGCATCTAATGACATCAGAATCAATACGTACATAAGAAAATTTTATATTGAGATCGTCACCGAAACTACATGTACCGATGAACTACAAGTATTTAGAGTCCAATTATAGTATATATATATATATATATATATATATATATATATATGCACACATGCACATAAAAAAACGAAGTTAAATTATGTTTGCATATACTTTTTGCACCCAATTTTGGGCTGAAAAAAGGGGTAGCTTATTTACGATGTGTTTTCAAAATAATTGGTGAAAAACAAGTGAAACAAACAATTAAATACAAAGAGATTGCAATTAAAAAAGATCAAAAAAGAAAAATGGATTTTGGACTTTAACATTGTCATAAATGTACGGGTCAAGAAAATTTAGCATCATCATCTCTATCACAGCAACATATTAGCTTGAATGATATTTGACATCGTTTTCAAAATCATGAAACAAATTTAGCCAAATCTTTGAAACAATTTTCGAAGCTCTCAAATATCCCCGAATAAAATAAAATTTATTTTACCGCCTTGGTATTAACGTTGAGAAGTCTATGATCAATCGCTATATCATTCAACAAATGCGACGACGCTATAATCCAATATTTGATTGAAGAATTATACAAAGGCACAAATTGAATAAAAAGATAAAGGCATTTTAGGAGCACTTGAAAGCAGCAGAATCTGAAATTTTTAAGCACAAAATAATCTTTGTTATTGCTATAAATAGACAAGAAACAAGTGTTTGAATGATGATTTGAAATCCGCAGCCTTCAAGCAAGCTTGCTTATTGCTATAAAAATGGACAAGAAATAATCAATATGAACAAAAATATTGAAATCCTCTATTGCTGTATTCAGTTTAGCACAACACAACCCTTTCTAGGTGTTTGAGTTTGGAATTCAACATAAAAAGATGATGACAAAGCATTATGGCATTTAAAATCTGCCCATTCTGGTAATGAATTAAGTTAATTTTCATTTATTTGACTGAAGTCTATTTATTCAAACATCTTTTAAAATCCTCTGAAAATGATGTATTTTTGAATTGGTTTATGTTATGAATACGGAAGTAGGAATAGAAAGAAACGATAATAAAGCATTTGGGTAGTATTTAATGCGGCACCTGACAAAACAAATCACAACTTAAATATTGGAAAATTTTCTCAAAAACCTTGACTAAGCATTAAAAGGCAAGGCAAAAGAAAACGAACATGATCGAGCTCCCGTATGTAGTTTTATTCATCGACTTTTTTGACGATCTTAAAGAATTTTAAAAACACATATATCGATATTAAGCCTACCTTAATTAGCTTATTGTAAGGAATCTTTATATATTTAAGGAATATTTTTTGCAGCACGAATTCGTCCTGTTTATTTATTAGTGATTTTATTTAGAATAATTTTCTTAATTTAATCAAAAAATGTATTACATGTATACAGTCCTTTTCATAAGCAACTGACACCTCCGAACACAGAGAACATTACAAATGCTGTCTGTATCGGGAATTAGATGCTCATCAAGTATCTACAGCAAATCCAATATCTCGACGCACAGTGCGTCGAGATATTGGATTCTAAATTGACGATTCATTTTTGTTGATCATTAAAAAAATGATCTCCAGACAATTTTGGTCATAATACATATCTCGATGCGTAGCGTAGTGATCAAGATTTGATCAAAATTATTATCAATCGATTCATCTCGACTAGATGAATCGAATGATTGCATTTTTGCTTGAATTGTGCTACTGGATGTCGAGTTATCGGATCACTAGTATCGTATAAATTGAGGCATGAAAAGTTTTGATGAACGTTCAATGCCTGAATATAGAAATATTCCGGGTTTATAAAAAACGTAGATGTAAGTTCTTTGTGCTCAGAAAATTTCTTGGCATTATATGAAATTTTCATTGAGATAAAAGGGGTTAGAAATTTATGATTCGCGTTGTAAAGGAAGAGATATTTTTTAACGTAGAAGCTTATTGATTATCTACGGCGTAAGTAGATTATAAGCCATCATGATCAGCGTTCTTTGTGTTCGGAAAATTACAAATGATTTTCGGAAAGTTATGGGTGTCAGTTACTTATGAAAAGGACTGTAAATTTTCAATTAATTTTATATTTCATTTGAATTTTATTTATCATTCCTTTTCAGCTATTTTTTTCTTTATTTAATGTGAAAAGAAAATTTACTCTTGGCGAAACAAAGTTACCGGACAGTTTATTTTGATGATTATCACAAATCGCGTTCTATACTATCAGACCTCTATATAATCACGTTTCAGTTTATGAAAACTGTAGATTGTGACATATATGGAGGACAAATTTCTTATGTATATTGTTTTGGAAATTAAAAAATGTGATTATAATAATTTGTGATAAGAAGATCTGACTGTATAGCTTGTAGCTCCATCTTATTTTAATGTTAATACATTTGTGAATGTGCTAATATAATTACAATTATATGCTAGAAATTACTTTTCATTAGTCATAATAAATATTGATTATATATAATAACTTACTTATGTGCAAGTTTTAAATATATAGTTAGATCTCTCTATAGTTCATCTCTTTATAATCATCTTTTTTTATAGTCATCTTTTTTGAATTTTCCAGTTACTAATTAACTATAATTGAATAAATCTCTCTATAATCACATCTCTCTTTAGTTATTCAATTTTGCTTTTTCAAGTGTGATAACTATAAAAGAAATCTGATTATATCTAGTTCTTATATTTATTTTAAAGATAATATTCTAAAAATTTCTAAAAATTATTAGTATTATTAGTTTAAAAATAAAGTGAGATCTAATAAAATTTTATTTCAAAAATTTTATTTCAAGAAAATTCTAAAAAGAATTGACTTAATTAAAAATATTTACTTTTAAGAACTATTTATATATTTATTTTATTTAATTTTTTATTAATTTATTATATTATTAGATTTTTAACTTTCAAATTATACTAATAAATAATTATTATATAATTTTTTAGAATAATACTATAATTATTAATTTAATAAGAAATAAAAATAATATAAAAAACAAAATAATATTTTAAATCTTATTAAAAAATAAATTTGAAAATAATCTTTTGTTATTGTAATAAAAATCTTTTATTATTATTAAAATTAATTTTAAACTAGTTTAAAATATTGTTTAAATATTTATATAATTAAATTACTAATAGATTTTTATTTAAACTATTTAAAATTATTCAAAAATCAATCAATTCTATTATTATTAATATAATTAATATATATAATTTTATTATAATATTAATTATATTTAATTTTATTTTATTATTATTATATTATATTATTAAAATTTTAATAATATAAAATATAAAGATTTATATTTATTAAAAATTAAATTTATAAAAATTAAATTTTAAATATTAAAAAAATATAAATAAATATCTAATTTTGTATAAATTAATTTTTTAAATATCTTTTATTATTTTAATATTAATTTAATTTGAAAAATAATTAATAAAAATAATTATATAATAATAAAATTAAAAATTAATATATTAATATAGTAATTTTTATAAATATTATATTAAAAAATTAATGTATTAATAAAATATAAGAAAAATTAAAAAATTTTCTTTATATTAAAGTTTATAATTTTATTAAAAAAATAATTTTTATTTTAATATTAAATTTTATAATTTATAATTTAATATATATTTTTTTTAAATATATTAAAAGAATTATTCTAATTATAAAATTATTTTCTAATTAAAAAAATATTATAAGTATATAATAAGAATAATATTTCAGAATATTCTGAAAAATTAAAAAAATATATATTAAATTATAACTTATAAATTTTATTTTAATATAAAAATAAAATTATTTTTTAATAAAATTATAAATTTTATATTAAAGAAAAAATTTAATTTTTATTATATTTTATTATAAAATTAATTTTCTAATATAGGATTTATAAAATTTTCTATAAAATAATAATTAATAATAATAAATAATAAAAATAATAAAAATAATAAAAAATTAATTAAAATAATATATACAATTATTTAATAAAAAATAATATAATTAAATTTATAAAAGAATTTATTAAGTTTTTTAATTATAAATAATTTAAAAATATTAATTATTTAATTAATATTTAAATTATAAAAAAATTTTCTTTTATATATATAAATATTAAAATAAATATATTATTAAATAATCTTTAATATATTTTATAATATTATATATTTATTTTATTTATTATTTTATAAAAAATTATTTGCAATTAGATATTTTTAATATTAATTTTGATAGTAATAATCAAATATTTAGTATTTGATATATTATATATATTATTTTTAATTAGTTAAATTTTAATACAGTAGCAATCAAAAATAATGCAACACTTAAATTTTTTACTAATTATAATTAGTAAAATACATATTTTTCCTTA
>CAJVPS010002258.1:0-12764 GCA_910591765.1 Ambispora leptoticha | reverse complement strand
ATAATATGAATTAAAAATAGAATTAATAATAAATTAAATTAATTAATATAAATTACTTATTCACCTGATTTAGTAGTAATCAGTAATTATTGTACTACATGCTGCAGCTGTGCCATTTACTGCACCACGTCTACTGCACCATATGAATAAGCTGATTGGTTATAATATATTTCATGTATATAGAATAGTTCTTTCCATTTTTCATCAAATTTATCATGATATCAATATTGAATTTCATTTATCTTATTAATACTTTCTGTCCTATCTGAAAAACTATTATTTTTTATTTTTTATTATACTATTTTTTTTGTTTTAACTATTTCTCTTGAATATTACTAAGAGCTAATTCTCACATAATTTCTAATTTATTAATTAGTTCACATATTCTTTTGATAAGAGCTTCTTCAAAAGTAAGATTATCAAAGTTTTTTAATTCAATATCTAATAGTATAATTACTTGTTAACTATATACTAGTTAAAAAGGTTCAAACAAAATCACACTTTGCTTTATTATTCTGTAAGCAAAGAGAACTGAAGGTAGGTAATGGTCACAATATTTCTTGTAGAGTTGTACATACTTTGATAATAAAATATACAAAGTTTAGTTTAATCTTTTAATTGATTTATTAATTTAAGGATGATAAGATGCAGAAAGTCTATATTTAATTTGATATTTATTTAATAGCTTTTTGATTATTTTATTAATAAATATAGTTTCTCTATCACTTAGTATTTCTTTTGAAAATTCATGTCTTATTACTATATTTTTATAAAGGAAAGAAATGATTATACTTGCAAAAGTATCAGTAATTAATCTTGTTTTAGTCTATTTGATTAAATAATCAATAGCAATTATAATATAGTAATTTTCATTACTGATTATTAGAAGAAATCCTATCAAATCAATTTCAATCTTTTCAAAAGATGTATTTACTTGAATAAATATCATTCTATTATTTTTATATAATCATCCTTTTTGTTAACATATATTATAGACTTTAATATATGTATTAATATCTCTGTATATCTGAAATCAATAATAATTTCTCATTATTTGATTATAAGTAATTTTGATTTCAAAATATCTAGAGGTAATATCTGAATGACTATTATAAAGAATTGACTTTATTTTTGTTGATTTTATTACTAATAATAAATGATCAATATTCTATCTATTTCTTTTGTATAGTTTGTGATTTTATATAAAATATTTCTTTGATTCTGTCAATAGCTATTTCTATTTTTTTTTGAGAATTTATAAATATTATTGATGTATTAAGATAATTATATAATTTTATATAGTTATCCAAATTCATATTTTATCTTTTTCTTTTGTAGGTATATGTGATATTCTGAAAAGTGAATTAATATTTGAATGAATTCTTCTGGATTTGTATTCAACTTTGAAATTATATTTTTATAAAGCTATTATTCAGTATATTAATCTTCTAGAAGAGTTAGACTTATTGATTAATCATTTAAGTGCTGAGTGATCAGTGATGAGCATAAATAGAATATCAGATAGTAGATAAGATCTAAATAATTTGACTATTCAAATGACTTTAAGATATTCTAGTTCTGTTATAGTAAACTTGCTTTCTTTCTTACTTACTCTTCTACTGATATAGATAATCATGTATTCCTTCTTTTTACTATCATATTATGCTAGTACTATATCTAATTCTAGTCCAGAAGTATCAATAAAAAGAATAAATAGCTTTGTAAAGTCTAGATATATAATAATTGATGGTGAGATCAAATATTTCTTGAGTAACTCAAAAGCTGCTTGTTATTTTTCTGTTCATCTAAACTCTTTATTCTTTTTAAATAGTTTATGTAAAGAGACTGCTATCTTAGCAAGTCTTTAATAAATCTTTTGTAATAAGAGACAAGTTTTACAAATTCTCTTAATAATATGATATTGATAAATACTGAAAATTCTTGCACTTTTTCTATTTTAGCTAGATTAGGATAAATTCTATCTTTTCCTATGATATAATCTAGAAAAGATAGTTGATTTTTCTCAAAAGCATATTTATTTAATTAAAGTTTGAGATTTATCTATCAAAGTTTTTCTAGAGCTTTTTGTATATGAATCACATATTCTTTTCAAGTTTCAGAGTATATGATCACATCATCCAAGTATATGACTATAAACTTTCTAATATACTTCTTAAATATTTTATTTATAAGTCTTTGAAAGATAGCTGGAGCATTTGTAAGTTCAAATGATATTACATTAAAATAAAATAGTTCTTCATTGATAATAAATATTATTTTCTCTCTATTCCTTGAATATATTTCTACTTGCCAGAATCCACTAGCAAGATTCATAATGATAAAGTATTTAGTATTCTTGAAAGAGTTCAGGAGTTCATCAATTTATAGAAGAGAGTATTGATCTTTCTTGATAACTTTATTTAGTTTTTTGTAATTCATACACAATCAGAATTTTCTATTCTTTTTTCTTACTATTATTATTAGCGCTAATCAAGAACTGTTAGAAGAAAATATTATTCTATTATTTAATATCTTTTGAATCTTCTCTTTTAAAAAGACATTTTCTATGAATAATTTTTGATGATATGGTCAGAATGTAATAAATCTTTCTTTTTTCAAATATATTTCATATTGAAATATATTTATTTTATCAAACTGAGTTATATTGAAAAGATTTTTATATGAATTCAGAACTTAATAAAGATATTATTATTATTCTGGATTCAAGTCTGACTCAATTATAGTTAAAGTAATATTTAATGATAGTTAAGATAATATCTCTAACTATTTATATATATCTTGTTCTTTCTTATATTGGATATAATTATTTTCTTTTCTATCATGAATATAGATATTATAGTTCTTTAATTTTTCTTAATGAATTCTTTCTTTTTTTTCTAGTTTAATAACTTCATTATTGATTCTTATAAGATTTTCTTGTACTTTCACTTTTAGTACAAGCTACTCACTTTACTTTTCATATATTATATAGGGGCTGGTCAACTAGTTCTTCTTTTTCATATTCAAACTTATCATCTTTATTCTCAAGAATAGGATTCTCAAGTTCTCTTTTAAGACTGATCAACTTCATGATTAATTTTTGTTAAGTATAGATGACTGAGATAATTATAGACTTTCCTTCAATTTCAAAACTTAAGAGTTCTTTATCCCAATTCAAAATAGCTTTGGATTACTTTGTCTAATAATTGCCAAGTAATAAATCATATTCTGTCTTTTCCATAACTAGAATATCAATTTGTTAGCTCAGATCTTCAATTTTTATTTTTAACTCTTCTACTTCTTCTAGTAATCATTTAGACTTTTTATTTATACCTATAAGACTGATATTGGAAGACTTATCAATCTTTCTTTCTATCTGTTTTAAAAATCTGACTGACATGATATTACTGACTGATCTACTGTTAACTATTATTCTAGTGAGTTGATTTTTTACTTTTCTTTCACAATATATTGTATCTATCACTTCTTCATTCTTTTTTTCTAGATTTTTATTTTTTTTAATAGTTTCAATTAGTAATTATTATAAAAATATTATTAAAGATTTTTGAAATTGACTCATACTCTGACCTTCTTCAGGTACAAACTCTAGTTTAAATATGAAGTATTACTATTATTAGTGGTGATAATATTAGTAAGTGAAGATATAATGAATTATCTACCTAAGAGTTATTATAATTATTATAATAATAAATTATTATCTGGAACTGAGATGATATTGATTTCAAGATTGGCTGGTTGTCTAGTATTCATATTTCTTTCTATATAATTGTTGGTGTAATATCTTATTTTATTATATTTGAAGTACTTGATATTTAAGGTATTATTATTACTATTATTATTATTTGCATTTTTCTTTGATAATCTATAATCATGGGCTATGTAACTATTTTTACTACAATTATAGCAAGTCTTATTTTGATTAGGATAATTATTAGAACTTCAATTATTCTAAGTTGACAACTTCTTTACTTATTCTGTAAGATCAGTTATAATTCTATTCATATTATTTGCTGAACTTGAAATAGAAAAGAAGATATCAAGATTTTGTGACATGAGCAAAATAGAATTAAGAGAGTTTTGATAAATCTGTCTGTAACTAGATTCAGTACTAATCATTTCTGTGATCACTACATCTAGAGTATTTGAATTAGATTTATTTACATGAAAGATAATTTCTGGCTTTAAGCCTTTTACAAATTGCTTGATATAGTAAGTGACAGAATATGCACTTGTTGGATCAATCTTTTGAAGAAATATGTAAATATCCTTAGTATAAGAAGTTATATCTTCATTTATTCCTTATATTCTTAATCTTAACTATTATTGTCATATCAAGACTTGAGCATTTGTCCTAAACTATATAATAAAGGTTTGATAAAAGGAATTATTATCATTATTATCATTTTAGCTAGTAGACCAATCATTATTTATGAGTTTACTTTATTGGTATCAGGTTAAGACAATTTCTCTCAAATAGGCAGATACTATTTCTACTTTTCTTGAATTTGTTATGTTATTTGTATTTGCTACATGAATAAATTTTTCAATCTAATTTATAGGATCTTTATATGTTCTATTACTGTAGAAAGAGAATAGTATTATTATTAGCTTAACTTATCTATTTTATTAATTCTATATTACTTATACAAGAGGTAAGAGTACTTGGACTAAAGTTTATATAGCTTGATCTACTATTTCTTCTTCTTGATTTCTTTGAAGTTATAGTGAAGGTGAATCTAAAAGAATAGAAAGATGAACTTCTTTTTCTTCTGAAAATTCTTCTTCTATTATGTTTCTTAATTGAACTAGAACTCTTTTTCTGTGTAGAAGATTAGTAAAGAATGTATTAGAAGTTGAGGCTGAAGTGGATGATAATGAAACTAATATAGGGATTTTGACTGGAATATTAACTAAAATACTAGATCTTAATCTCTGAGTATAGTATATTCTTTATTGATTAAATATAGTAATTTTCTCATATAAATTATAGATGATATTAATAATCTCAGTTGTAATATGAGTTGAATACTTTTAAAACTAAAATTATATTTGATATTTGCTTATTAATACTCCTTCTTTTAATATGTTAACAATAAATAAATTATAAACTAATTGATGTAGTTTCTTTTTTAGCTGTCTGAATAATTTTAATGGATTAAGAAAATTGATTAATCTTTAAAGCTATCTTTTTATTTTATAATTAATTGATTTTGTTAGGTTCAGTTTAAATTACTTTTGTGATTAACAATTTTATTTTTGGTTTTGCCTTCACAGAGAGAACACCAAAAAGACTATTATCATTTTAAGATTATGTGTATATAATTATTTTAAAATGGTAATAGTGATTGTGTTTATAGTAATTGTTTATTTTTATAGCTTCAAGAGATTATATGATTGATTATTCTTTTAATAAGATAATATATGTGAGATTTACTTCTGATAAAATATAATTATCTTTTTAATAAGATAATTTATATGTATTTTACTTTTAATCAAAATATGATTATCTTCTTAATAAGATAATATATGTGAATTTACTTCTAATAAAATTTAATTATCTTCTCAATAAGATAATATACATAAATTTACTTCTGACCAAAATACTCTCTTAATAGAGTAAGAAGAAATAAGATAAGAAATGTGATAAAATATATGTGTTTTTATTAAAGAAAAATACTAATTAATTACTCTTAACTTAGTAATTAATTCTCTTTATCAAACTTAATTATTTTTTTGAATTACTTCTTGACTCTTTATATATAATATTTTTCTTGCTACGCTAATTACAAATTATTTCTAATATGATATTTCACTTAATTTAATCAAGAACAAGTAAAATTTAAAAAGAATAGTCACAAGGAATATTAAATACATGATAATAAAGAATTTAAAATTAGCAAAATATTAAGTTATTCAAAGTTAAAACAAGAAATAAAAGAAGATTAATAATAATTAACTAGAAAATTATTAATTTAATAAAACTATAAATTAGATACAATATACATAGTTAAATTAATATTTGAATAAGACTAAATATAGATAATAATATAAATTAAAAATAGAATTAATTATAAATAAGATTAATTAATAAAAATTACTTATTCATCTAATTTAGTAGTAATCAATAATTACTGCATCACATATTGTGACTACACTATATATTACATTACATCTACTGCATCACATAAATAAGTGATTAGTTATAATATATATCTTTAGATTTACTATTCTTTTAATTATTATTATTCTTTCTATAATAATTTTTTACTTAATTTAATTTTATTAGTATAAAATTATTATTCTATTCTATTATTATAAATAAAAATTATTATTATTATTATATCTATTTAATATTTTTAGTAATTTTTCTTAATTATATATAATTATATTAAAATAAATAATTAGTTTTTAGATATCTTTTAATATTTTAGATATTTGATAATTAATTTTTAAATAGGTATTAACTACTTTAATTTAGTTTCTGACAGTTTATTAAGAAAATATAAGTATATATGATAACATATCTAATCATGTAGTATCTGACTTTTTATTTTTATAATAGATTTAAGATTTTTTATAAAATATATAACTTAATCTAGATTATTCATATTTGTGATTTAATTAACTATATTTCTGAATTTTATATCATAATTTTATATAAAATTTATTAATAAAGAAATATAATTATCTTGAAGTTATTTGGATAGTTAAACTATTTAGATTTTATTTATTATCAGATATTTTATTCATATTAATCACTGATCATTTAGTACTAAAATAGTTAATTAATAAATCAAATTCTCTTAAAAGATTAACATATTGAATAATAACTTTATGAGAGTATAATTTCAAAATTAAATACAAATTCAATAGAATTCATTTGAATATTAATTCACTTTTTAGAATATCACATATATCCAAAGAAGAAAATAATAAAATATAAATTTGGATAACTATATAGAATTATATAATTATCTTAATATACTAATAATATCTAATGAACTCTCTAAGAAAAAATGAAAATGACTATTAGTAAAATTAAAAGAAATACTTTATACAAAATAATAAATTATATAAAAAAATAGATAGGATATTAATCATCTATTATTAGTTATCAAATCAATAGAAGCTAAATCAGTTCTTTATAATAATCATTCAGATATTATATCTAGATATTTTGAAATTAAAATTATCTATAACTAAATAATAAGAAACTATTATTAATCTCAGATATACAGAGATATATTAAAATTTATAATATATATTAATAAAAAAGATGATTGTACAAGAATAATAAAATAATACTAATTTAAGTAAATATATCTTTTGAAAAGATTAAAATTAATTTGATAGAACCTCTTCCAGTAATTAATAATATAAATTATTATATTATAATTATTATAGATTATTTAATTAAATAAACTAAAGCAAGATCTATCACAAATACTTCTACAATTTTAATTATTTTATTTTTTTATGAAAATATAGTAATAAAATATAGATTTCTAAAAGAAATATTAAGTAATAAAAAAATTATATTTATTAATGAAATAATTAAAAAATTATTAAAAAATATCAGATTAAACACAGACTTTCTGCTCCTTACTATTCTTAAACTAATAGATTAGTTAAAAGATTAAATCAAACTTTATGTACTTTACTATTAAAGTATGTTCAACTCTATAAGAAAGATTAGGACTATTATCTATTTTCAGTTTTATTTACTTACAAAATAATGAAGTAAAGTATAATTTTATTTGAATTTTTTTAATTGATATATGATTAATAAGCAATCATATTATTAAATCTTGAATTAAAAGATCTTGATAGTTTTATCTTTAAAGAAGTTCTTGTCAAAAGAATATGTAAATTAATTGACAAACTAGAAATTATATAAGAACTAGCTCTTAGTAATATTCAAGAAGAATAGTTAAAATAAAAAGAATGATATAAAAGTTAATAATTTTTTAAATAAGATAGAAAGTATTGATAAAATAAATAGAAACTTAATATTAATATTATGATAAGTTTGATAAAAAATAAAAGAACTATTCTATTTATGAAGTATATAATAAAGAAATCTACAAACTTAGAAATAAAGATAGAAAAGTTCTAAAAAATTTATATAATAGTAAATACTTAAAGTTATATATTAAGTTTAATAATTTAAAACTAATAATTATTATTAATAATAATTAAAAGATTTATAAAATAAATCTCTTAAAGTTAAAGATTCTGTAATCAATTATCTATTTATATAACATAGTAAATATAATATAGTATATGATGCAGTCATAATATATGATATAGTAATGACTAATCATTACTAAATTAAATAAATAAAAAATTTATATTAATTAATCTTATTTATTATTAAACCTATTTTTAGTTTATATTATTATTTATATTTAGTCTTATTCTTTTATTAATTTAACTATGTATATTATACTTAATTTATAATTTTATTAAATTAATAATTTCTTAATTATTTTTAATTTTCTTTCTTTTTTCACTTTAAATTTAAATAACTTAATATTTTACTAATTTTAATTCTTAATTATTATATATTTAATATTCTTTATAATTATTTTTTTGAACTTTTACTTATTCTTGGATAAATTAAATAAAATATTATATTAGAAATAATTTGTAATTAGTATAGCAAGAAAATATTATATATAAAGAGTTAAGAAGTGATCAAGAAAAATAATTAAGTTAAGTAAAAAGAATTAGCTACTGAATTAAGAATAGTTAATTAATATTTTTTTTTAATAAATATATATATTTTATTATATATCTTATCATATTTTATTATATATCTTATCTTATTTTCTTGCTCTATTGAAAGAGCATTTTATCAGAAGTAAACTTATATAAATTATCTTATTAAGAAGATAATTATATTTTATTAAAAGTAAAATACATATATATTATCTTATTTAAAAAGATAATTAATTATATAATCTCTTAAAGACTATAAAAGTAAATAATTATTATAAATACAGTCACTCTTATCATTTTAAAATATTTATATATATATAAACTTAAAATGATAATAATATATATATAATATATAATATAAAATATTAAAAAATAATATTTATAATAATTGTATTCATTATTATTAAGTTATAAAATTATTTTATTAATAATTATAAATAAGATAAAATATAATATAAATAGTTTTAATATATAAACTTATGATTTTATTATTTAAATAATATTTAGATTTAAAGTAAAAATATAAAATAAAAAAAATATATTTATAAAAAAAATAAATATAAAATATAAATAAATTATAAATAATTAATTAATAAAAATATATATAATTAAATAGAATTAATTATCTTAATTCACATTTCTGAAGAGTAATTAATTATAATTCAATAAATTATAAATAATATAAATAATAATATAAATAAATATAAAAAAGAATAAATTAAAATAATATAAAAATAATAATTAAAAATATAATTAAATATAAATAAAAATATTAATAAACTAAATTAATAATAAGAGTATATATAATAATTATTTGTATAATAATATATTAAATCTAATTAATTAAATATATAAATAATTATTTATATATTTAATATAAAAATAATCTTTAAGAAAAATAATACAGAAGCTAATTTATTATATAAATAGTATAAAATAAAGATATAAAATAATCTAATTAAAATTATTATATTAAATCTAAATAAAGATAGTATTATAACTTAATTATAATTCTTTAATTAATTATTATAATTGAGTATAATTCTTTGATTAATTATTATAAGTCACAATTAATTAAGATGATATCTCTAAATTTGAATAATATATATAAATTTTAAATAATTTTTAATATTTAGTATTAATTATAATAGATATACTAAAATAAATTTTATGATTTATTATATATCTTTGAATATAAGTAATCAAAAAATATAAGCTTTTAATAAAGAGAGAAAATTACTTATATTTAAGTATAAATTTGTTATATTTTATATATTATTATAAATTATATTTGTGAAGATAGATTTTATCAGGAATATAATTTATAATAAGTTTTAAAAACTAAGATTATATTATTTATAAAGATAAAAAAATTATAATTATTTTAAAGATTTTCTAATATTAATACTTATAAATATTATATTAATACAAGATAAAAATAAAAATAACTAATAAAGAGTATAATTATAAAATATAATAGAAATAGATATCTAAAACTAAAAGTTTAATATACTAACTAAACTTTTTAATAATATTATTTTAATTATTAAATAAAATCAAGAATATATATTAAAAATAAATTAAGTTTTTATATATAAGAAAGCTTACAATAATCTTTGTAAATTAAATAAATATATTTGGCTTATTTTAAGTAAAGAATATTCATTATTTATATTTTTTAGACAAGAAAAATATATGATTAATCAAAATATAATCTATTATAATAGAAGAAGTAGTTAAAAGTCAAATATTAAAGCAAAAAATATAGGAATAATTATAAGACAAATATAATTAAAGTATTATTAAAGATAAAGAAATTATTATTATTTAAGTATATTTATTTTATATTTGAGAATAAAGATGTTTATATATTTTTAAGATTATACAAATTTTATCTAAACTTTATTTATAACTTATTTACTATTTTAATATATAATTATAAATTTTAAGATAAAAGAATTATGAATTAATAAATAAAATAAAGAAATAAGATATAGATAATAAATTAAAAAATAATATAAATAATAAGATAAAATAAAAAGATAAATAATAAATAAAATAAATATTCTAAAAAAAAATAATAAAGAAAAATAAATAAAATTTATTTTTGAATTATTTTTAAAATATTACTAAACTATTGATAAATTATTATTAACTTTTAAGTTAATTATACTTTTATAATTTTGCAATATTACTAAAGTATTGCAAAATTATTATTGAATTATAATTGAATTTATAATTGATATATTAATTGAATTATTTAAATTATATATTTTCTAAAAATTAATTAATTAGTTAAAAATCTAAAGTTTAAAAGATTATAAAAGTAAAAAATTTATATTATTAAAATAATAATATAATATTTTTAGAATTTTAGATCTTAAAAAGTAAAATTCCAAATGATTCAATTCAGTTTGATTTTTAGTAGAATTGGAACTGAATCAAATTTTTTGATTCAATTTTATAAGAAATTAATTTATAGTTCTACAGTTTAATTCAGTTCCAAAAAGAATCAGATTTGATCCAGATATATAGCATTATAATAAAGTGAATCATCATTTTTGATAACTTAGTTGACAGGTCAGTAGCAGTATATAATAGTTAGTGTCAATATTTTTAAAATTAGGTTTATTATTCCAATATGAGGAGAATTATATAATTATTGTGAAGTGATATATTGAGTACTGAATAAGTAATAATATTAAATAGTGCAGTTTCTAGTCAATATTTTATACTTGACATCTATTTTATTTATTTGTCAAAGTTCATTTTGGAAATATATCATATTATATGTGAGGAGACTTTATAGAAGTCACTTCCTCTTAGGTGAATACCTAGTAGGGATAAAGCTGTTTGCCTGTGATAAATAAAAAATATAAGTGATTATTATGTATTAAATAATGAAATCTCATTTCACTTTTTGATTATAAAAAATTTTCTGATTAGATAATAGATTAGTAGATGATTTGGACTTAGGATAAGGAATCTTCATTTCTGGAATATTTGAATTTGCTTCTTAAGAAGTTGAGAATAACTCTTGATCTTGAAATTATTTCTCTTTCTCATTTCATTACTAATATTTTTCTTATTTTTGAAGTCCAGAAAATTATTTTTCTTCTTTTCTTTTAATGATATAGACTTTGTGCAGATAGGTTGATATATATTAGAATTAGATATGTTATCAAATATATTTTCTATCTCTTTAGGTACTTCTTCTTGAGATATCTGTTTCTAAGTATTATTATAATTTATTTCTAAAAAAATAAATTTCTCAGAGATATTACTTTGTGTCATTTTTAGATTTACAGAGTTAATGCTATTATTCTTGTCAAAATGATAATTAGTAAGAGATAGAATAGGGGTTTGTGAAGTTACTAATAATGCTGAAGAAACTGAAGTCTGCGAAGTATAATTAGTAGTTCAGTTTTGCTTTATGATTTGTTTTAGTTTTACATTTTTGATCTTAAGATTAGCAATTTCATCTATAATTTATTTTAACTTTCCATTCTTTATTTCAAGCTTAATAACTCATTATTTTAATAAATCTAATTCAGATTGCATGTTTGATAATATTTTTTATAAGATATAGATTTATTCAAAACTTAGTTAATAAAAAATCACAGAAAAATCTAAATTATTTTACATAATAAATTATCATACTGATCACTTTTGTCAAGAAAAATAATAATTAATATTGTTACCATTTTAAGATTATGCATATATAATTATTTTAAAATAGTAATAGTAACTGTGTTCATGACAATTATTTACTTTTATAACTTCAAGAAATTATATGACTAACTATTCTTTTAATAAGATGATGTATATAAGATTTATTTCTTAACAAGATATGATTATCTTCTCAATAAGATAATTTATATGTGTTTTACTTATAATAAAAATACAATTATCTTCTCAATAAGATAATATATATGAATTTACTTTTGATCAAAATACTCTCTCAATAGAGCAAGAAGAAAATAAGATAAGATATAAGATAAAATATATGTATTTATTAAAGA
>CAJVPS010002257.1:0-12765 GCA_910591765.1 Ambispora leptoticha | reverse complement strand
GATGATCTTTATCGGTCACCTTCTTGCAACCTGATGATCCTCTTTCCTTCCCACAGCAGGAAAATATCTTTTTCTTGATAGCAAATAAATCTATGAATGGGAACGCTCCAAAAACTGCGTCTGCTGATTCCAATCTGGGGTCATATTTGGTCTCGAGATAACCGGGATGCTCATATCTTGTGTTATCAATTGTTTCTATCTTTTCGTAGTGTTGGTGTTTTACTTTGGTATGGCATGGGTATTTATCTTTTAGCCTTAGATCAATTTTTATTCCGCATTTGATACACGTTGCATCATTAAAGACGATTCGGATTGGATGGTGTTTATGTTTCTTCTCCTTTATGATGTTCTCGTAAACATTCAGCAGCTCCTCCTTCTTGTAGATTCCTTTTATGTTTTCACATTCACTTTTTTCCTCAGGATTGACTTCCTCGTATAAATACACAGGCATCATATGAATTTTAGTTATATCAGCGTTATTATTGATTTCCGTGATAGCACCTATAATGGCATTTTTTTTAAATTCAACATTTAACCCCTTGAAAACTACTATTACATTATTCCAGACATTATTTGTATTGTTCATCGCAAGATCTTCGATAAATTTGGCTTGCTTCTTAAGAGAACTAGTAGCTTTTAGTTCACCCACAAACCAAAACAAGGTATGTATATGGGTGATTTTGTTTTTTTGCATTGTGGATGTTATATTGATGATTATATCATCGTCCGTTACGTGATCGCTGTCGTCGAATCCAGGTGTATCAATATAATTATAATTTTTATAATTTCCACATTTTTTGTGGAACGTTACGTACTTTGTTGATTTTTCAGCGTTGCCAACTTCCGCTTTGCAACCAAATAGTGTAGCGGTAAAACTTTTACCAAGGCCAGTTTTGCCGATTGCAAGAATTGTTACCTGGATGATATATAAACTTATTTTATCATACATAACATACAACTCTCAGAAAAATTCTTAAAATACTTACTGAAGATATCGACGGACTAACAATGCATAACAAAAGAATGAAAAAAATTCTTAATGACATTTCTTCTGATAGGTATGGGCTGTTTAAACGAATTTATTATAGCGAGACTGTATTTATATCCGATCAAAATTGATTTCCCAAATAGACATACAAAGAACTTCTTTTCTTGTTTATGTTATCGTTCATGTACCGGTATACATATGTATGTACATGTACATACATCCCTAAAAGGAAATTTTCGGTCCATACTCCAAATCTCACCCATATCACAATTCAAAATCTCAATAAATTTTAATTAAATAATCTATTTATAACTTTTAAATTTAATTATTTATTAAAATTTAAAAAACAGGCATTTTTTGCAACCTATTAAAAAAATGAGCCGATAAAGTAACAAGCCTAACCTAATTTATTCTCTCTCTCTCTCTCTCTCTCCAAAATCCAATAATAATTATACATGTACCATTCATTTTTATGGTTAATTAAAATTATTCATAAAAATCTAATTCAATTGATTTTTATCAGGTTTAGATCAATTTTTAAAATTCTAGCAAACACCTAAATTTCCAGGATAAGATCTGGTTTCTCAAGATTCCCTAAACAAAATCGGATGAAAATACCATCAATAGATTCCTCTGGTCAAGAGGAATAAATTGACTTCAACAAAATTCGAATTCTCCTCTTCGTATAAGTTTATTTTCTTCATGATTCTAATATTTTTTTACTGGTCCATCTGACCAGATTGCTTTATAAATTTTCCCAAAACCTCCTTTTGCAAGGTATTTAACGTTAGTAAATCTTGCAAAATGAATTCATTTGAATGATCCCACATCTTTAACTTTGTTGCATTCTTTTATTAGATTATCGATATCTTTATCTCCGCTAGACAATTCATAAATTCGTTTGAGATATTTGAAAATTTTATAGATACTTATTTTTTTTGACAACACCAATAATTACTATAATCATGCAATTCTATCACTACCAAATATTCATTTGTAACTGGATTTTGAGCTATTCTGTAAATACTGGATTTTGAGCTATTCTGTAATCAAACATATCGTCATAATCTTCACGGTAGCATTTAAGAGCAGCTCTATTGTTGAAAAATTTGATTACATCAGAATAAAAAGCAAGGAGCAGGAGCAGGAATGAGATCCAAACTTGGATATATAGCAAGATCAGATGCATTTAATTTCTCTCCTCCGCCAGGACAATAGTGTGCTATAATAGATCACGAAAATACTATAAAGCTAATAACAAGACAAAGATCAAGAACTTGTAGGATTTCATTTACCTACAAAATATTTATTGGAGGATAATAAAAAACTCAACTTTAGGAACATTGAAATAATGAAGTAATTTAACAACTGATGCATTCAATGCTTTTCTCATCTCGATTATAAATATGTTTCCCTCTGAAGCTATTTTCAAACTTATATCCAGTTGTTTCATGACGTTCGAAAAAGAAAGTGTCAATTGCCTCTATTGATACCTTCCAGCCAATCTGTAAAGGCAAACTACAATCCAAATGAGTTATTTATAGGTGGATCTTAACCACCTTAACCATTTGCATGGTGCCTATTTACTCCTGCTCCTCTAGAAGTCTTTTTTTTTGCGCACTGATAATTTTATTTCTAGGATTAGAAATTTGTTCATTATTCTATTGCTCTTTATGTATAGGAAAATCTATCTTGTGCAATACATCACATGAAGGATGCGGATCTTGTAAATTAGGATACATGTAATACTTTATTGTGATGAACCACAAAAAGTATTTGAATGGTACGCCGTCTTAACACACAATATAATCTTGCAATCTGTTATCAAAATGAAAAATGAGCAACAAAAAGCATTCGAATGGTACTTAAAAATAATAAACCAAAGAGATATGATGAATTTTATAATCTTTTTATTGTATAATAATATTAGAGGTGATAAATGAATAGCTTAATTTTTATAATTTTATTAACTTATGCGAGGTGCGATATCAAAAAAAGGAATATTTCGTTGGTTTGTTGCTTGGAATCAAAGTTTACTTGAGAGGAAAAGCATGAAGATCGATCTTCTTATTTACTCGTTTTTGTAGAGTTTAAGAAACAGCGTGTGAAATGAGGGATACTTCAATTTGCAAGGCAAAAGTGGGAATGTGTTGATTATATCGTTAAAGTGGGGAAATTATTTCATCAATATTATCAGTTTATGCTAACAACTCGACTCAAATTGACCAACTTGTAAAAAAGGTCGACTTTTTAGAGTCGGTCGGCTAAGTCAATCATATTTACATTTATTGCATCACGAATTTTATATCATTATATACAGTGCCTGACAAAAGTTTCCCCGCACCCCTAACTCGAAACGGAGATATGATAAGAAAAAAAAATTTTTTTTTATTTGAAAATACATGACATTACATGAAAATTAATGCATGGTATAATCACCCTCAGCTTTAATTAGGGCCTTCACGTAACATCCCATACTCTTTATCAAATTAGCTGCATACTCCTTAGGTAATCAATTCCATTCCCGTGTTATTTCACCCTTTAAATCTCTAAGTACCGTAATTTGCCATTTAGAATACCCCAGATACATTCCATTCCATGGACCAAAATCTGATTTGTACCTGGAGGAGTACGTTGTCCAGCAGTGGGTACTCTAAAGTGGGGGGTTTGTGTTTGGGGAATATGATATTGAGGGGGTACAATTTATAGTAGGTGCAATACGCATTAAATTTTTCAATATGCCAATCAATTTTTTCTTTTTTTCAAACATGTAAACTTCTTTGATTTTCTCTTTTCCTAAATATGTAATAATTCATTTATAATATTGGTAAAGTATCCTTTATATTAATTAAAATTAGGTTTTTAATTGCCAGTCTAACCAAAAGTAGAATAGAAAAATGGTGTTTTTTACCAAAAACGTGACAAATATTAAAACCAAAAAATGCAGTTGGAGTGTACATGAAAAATTGGCTATACTTACTTATCTTGAAAATAAACCTGGTGCTAGCAAACATAATACAGCAGAAAAATTTGATATTTAGCCTAAACAAATCTGAGACTGAATATATAAATGCAAAGAATTAAAGCATTCAAGACCTCAAATAAAATGACTTACTCCTGATGTAAGACCCTGATATTCAGCATTAAAGAATAATCTTGTTATTTGGATGAGATCCTTATGCCAAGAACAAAAGGTTGTATCATGTTTTATGGTTCATTCTAAAGCAAAATCTTTGACAAAAAGATCATGCTTTCTTGCAATTTATCCAAATATTGGTGATTGTAAATGGAGTAATAAGTGATTGGATGGATTTATAAACTACTACCATCTTAGTATTTAGTGTCATACTACAGTTTTCCAAAAATTATCAAATGAGTTAGAGTCAATACAATATCAGTTTTTAAGTTTTGCATTATATTAGCATATTCAATATAATTATCTTTTGATATTAATTGAAAATATGAATGAAATATCACTTATCTTTGATATTTCCAATAATATAACTATTGAAGAAACTGGAGCAAGCACTATTAGCATTTGGATAACAGAACATGAAAAATTCAATTTTACTATTGTATTAGCATATATGACTGATAGTAAAAAGTTACCTCCAGTATTAATTTTTAAATTGATTAATATTTCACACTAAAAGTTTTTAGCTGGAGTAATAATTCATATTAATCAAGAAGAATATATGAATAGTAATGAAATGATTTGGTAAATCAAAAATATATGGAGCAAGCACTATTAGTATTTGGATAACAGAACATGAAAAATTCAATTTTACTATTATATTAGCATATATGACTGATAGTAAAAAGTTACCTCCAGTATTGATTTTTAAATTGATTAATATTTCATACTAAAAGTTTTTAGCTGGAGTAATAATTCATATCAATCAAGAAGAATATATGAATAATGATGAAATAATTTGGTAAATCAAAAATATATGGAGTCAACATGCACTATTATTGAATAATTCATACTTTTTGTTGGTTTTAAATTCTTTTTGTAATTATTTGACTGATCCTGTCAAAAATTGACTCAATGAAAAAAATACAAACATGGCTATAATTCCAGGTGAATTGACTTGCAAACTTCAACTATTAGATATATATATAAATAAATTATTTAAATCAAAGATAAGATTAAATATTTTTGTATTATTTATTTGATATATTAACTTACATATTTATTTATTATAGTATCACCAATTATATAATAATTAGATGGCAGAAGAAATAAAAAAATTAATATCTTCTGGCCATATACAATATTCAAGTTATAGTATTATTGCTAAATAGAACCAAGTTGATACTTATCTTATTAAGTACTTATTCAAATGTTATGATATTTCTAATACTTGTAATAGAACTGAAGATAATTATATTTTTGATTATAATTAGGTTAAATAATCTTAAAGATTTAATCAAAATCCTATAATTAAAAATAAAAATAATAATTTGAAAAATAAAGATAATAATTTGAAAAATGATTTAAGAAATGAAGATATTAATTTAGATATTGATTTAACTCAAGGTAATTTGGATGACTTTATTAAAATAATTGAAGATAATAATATAGTATCACAAAGTTTTCTAATTAATAATTTTGAAGATGAATATTATAATATTGAAATAATAGATTTTATAAATGTATAGAATTAGACTTGGATATATTATTAAGATATAAAATAATATATCTGGGTATATTATTAGAAGAATATAAAGTTAAAATTTATAATATACCTAAATATAATATATTTATCAATATTAATATGTATAAATTAGATCTAATACAATTCATGAAGGATATAATATTATAGAGAGATATTCTAAATGGCAAATTATAATATTTTAATTTTTTTTGTCAGATTCATTTTATAAGTTTCCAGATATTCTCAATTAGATTTTGATCATGTGATATTAATAGTCAGGAGAGAACTTTGATATTATTTTCTTTTTTTCATAGCTTTGCAATTTTTGAATAATATTTTGAATCATTATCTTTTTATAGAATTCAACTATTATAATTTTCATCAAAAAGATTCTTAGCAAAAGACAGAAGAGCTATTTTATATAATGTAATTATATATTATATATTAAGATTATATGTGAAGTATACTAATCTTTCAAAGTCTAAAAAAGAAAAATAGTTCTATATATAAATCTTCAATAGATACTTGATGGAATGGATTATTTTTCTTGTTTTAATGAATTATCAAGCCTTTTTTAGTCATTAATTAAAGTGAAAAATATTTTTATTAGTAAATATCATGAAATTTCAATTGAAATTCTTATGCTTCTTTGCCTATGAGAGGCATTTTTTTTTATACTTTGCTCCAAGCAAAAACTTTATAAGTTTTTCATAGTAATGAGCTTCATCTTCATCAAGATATTATTGAATAGTATATATATATCTACATTCTGCTTTAGAAATTTATGATGAATTTCTAAAATAGTAATATCTATATTCTCTTTTGTTAGCTTCAAAATCTGTTTATCTTGTCTTTTGATAGTGACTCTTTGATAATCTGATCTTGATTTGTTACTTAGATCTTTGTTTTTTTACCATTTTTTTATCTATTCTCAGACTGTTTTTTTATTATAGCAAATTTACTTTGTCATTAAGAGCTTGGAATCTTTCAGATAGATGATTAAAAAGATAATTTTATATTATTTATATAAAGAAAGAGATATTTTTTGACTGAAAAAATTATTTTATAAGCAGCATAGATATTTTTGCTATATATTCTGTCTGAAGAAGTTTAATATAATCAGTATATATAATATATTATATTTATGTGAAATTTTATATATCTATATATAATTTTTCAGAAATTACAGGTATAAGAAAACTCACTATAAATTAAAAACTAAATATATTATAAGTGAATGAATTTTTCTTTGATGATTATAAAGATGATAATAATAGTTTAGAAGAATATAGCTGAAATAGAAAAGATAGAATTTGATGAATTATCTAATATAATATTAATGAAGTGAATAATTTGAAATTGATAAAACTAGCACTAAAAATTCAGATAGAAATATATTAGAAGTTTAATAATATATTAATAAAAATAATTCTTAATCATCATTATTATCAGATATATAAATTTATATTTTCACCAAAAATCAGTACATCAAGCATATAAGAACAAAATCAAATCAAAATATATTTTGAGAAAGAATAGTAATTTTGAATTATATATATAATATTTTTCAGTAGTCAATAATATTTTATTTTATAATTTATTAAATAAACTCAATCTACTATTTATAATCCCAAAATGTCAAATTATATACAATAAAATTTTACTAGACAGTAAATTAAACTTAATACTATTATTAGTAATATTTCTAATAAAGTCTTAATAACTAAAGATATGTAAACTAGCATTAAAATAAAAAGTTTTATAACAATTATAATTCATTTTGTTAATAAAAATTAATATTTCTATTATTTTTCTCTAGAAATTTCCAAATTTCAAGGATATCATATGGACATAGTAATTTGTAATTATACAATAAAAACTCTAAAAGAATTTGATTTTTCTTAGAAAATTACTATAACTATTATAGATAATGGCTCAAATATAATTTTAATATATTATTAAATAAAATAAAGACTTAATTTAAATAATATTTCAGTTAAATTCTAATTATTATTATATATATTATATATTGAATCTTGCAGTTAGAGATAAATTAAAAAAAGTGAATAAATATCAAATTTTTTGACAAAAACATAATAATTATTAAATTATTATATTTATCAACTGTAATTTATCTTCTCATCTTTATGTTAATTAGTGCAATTATTCCTGAATTTAAAGCTTTTAATAATATGAATAGTTTTTTTGTACCTATAGTAAATGAATTAAAAAAACTTAAAGATATATAAAAAATTATTATATTTTTAATATTTAATTGAAAGTACTAAATATATATATTTAATATAGTCAGAGTTCAAATTTATGACAAATTTACAAATAGTAATTTTATTTTACAAGCACATATTCTTCTATAAATAGGTGATATACCTACAATTTCTAAATTAGTTAATTTAATCATAATTCTTATATAAATTGCAGATTTTATAATCTGCATGAAGTATATTCTCAATATATTTATTATTCTTTTTAATATGAAGATTCAATAATTATTCTTATAATCTTCTCAATCAAAATCATGAAGAATATTTACAAGATGTTGAAAAAATAAAAATCCTTACTGAAACTGTGAAAAATATTCATATAATGGAAAGAGATAATAATTTATCTGTAATTTTTATTTAAATATAAACTAATTAAAATTTTTATTTTAAGAAATTAAAGATTTATTATTTTATTTCAATTAAAAGCTACTTATTTTCCTAATTTATTTTCAAGTAATATTATGCATTTTTTTTGAAGGAATTGCATCTGCAATATTATGATATTGATAGGAAAATTACTTTAAAAATGAAGATTTAGTAATAATAATTATACAATTGATAAAATAGCTTGGAATCAAATTGGAAAGACTATGACTAATAATTCAAAAAATATACTAATGAAATTTAGTTATTTACCTATTCATATATCATACTCTAGAGCTTTTAAAGCTAAAGAGTGGATTAATTGAATAATATTATATTGGATTCTAGTACTTTTATCATATTTGCCTACCAGATATATTTTATATTATTTGAGTTATAAAACTTGTTAATATATTAATTAAATTAATTTTTATATCAATTTATAAATTATTAGGAAAATTTGTCAAGGCTGTTTAGTTATGTTATCAAAAGATTATTTTTTTTGAAGATGAAGAAGATATATCAAAAAATTTGATTAGTTTCTTTAATGATTATGTCATGTAAATTAATTATTAATTTTCTTATAAATATTTGTAATTATCTAATTTTTTTATTTATTTAGTTATTATAATCAAAACTTCAAAGAATGATGAAGTATATTTATAATTAATTTTCACTACTTGCTATATATTAAAGAATATATTACTCAATTAGGATCATATTGGAATTATTAGCAATTTCTTTTTGAATAAATGATAGAAATATTACAACTAATAGTTTATAATAGATATTATTCTTATACCAACCTAGTTAAAAATATTGAATTTTGAAATATTCAATCATTTATCTTTTTTGAAGTATCTCATTTATCTGAATCTAATATTTAAATATTTCAAATGATTCTATCTTTTATTTTAAGAAAAATACAAAGTAATTATAGTGATCTCAAAAATATATTATATTAAAAGAAAATAAATTTTGACAGTTATATTCTTGATATAATGCTCACATAGCTAGAAGATTTTGAATAGATCAGATTTGAAATCTTAAATATTAATTTAAATTTCTTATAATTAATATTATTCTAATTTAGTTATCACCAAATAATATTTGATATGCATATTTATTAATTAAAGATAGCTATTTAATTAGATTCAAAATCTTAATTCAAGACTCTTTATTATCCTAAAATAATAGTTATATATTCATCAGTATGAGATATCTTTAAATTTACTATATAGATAATTCAGGATCACTCTTTATATATGCTTATTATTATTATAAAATAATTATAAACTATTATTAGTAGTGACTTATAACACTTAAAATTCCTACAAATTCAAATTAATTTCTCACCTCATAATATTAACATTAATATTTATTTACTATGCAACTCCTAATACTAATAATTTCTTATTTCACAAGCTTAGGATTTTTATTATTAACAAAATTCATATTAATTTCATACTTTGTGCATTTTTCTCCTATTTTATAATTAGTAATAATATTTAATTTTTAAATTCTTATTTTATAATATTAAATTCTTATTAAATACTTATTCAGTGATCTAGATATTTTCTTTATAACAAAGTTCTTGCTAATTATATAAGATAGTTGTGTAATAATCAAATTATATATATAAAATAATTTGAAAAGCAAGCAATATATCTTTTAAAAAAATAAATATTAATTATTTTTAATTCTTATTTAAACAATGCTTTATTTATGCTTAATGAATTGATAGCCTTAATTTATTTTATACTAAACAAAAATTATCTTAAAATTAGATACACATATTTGATTATTTCATTATAATTCATATTGTTATTTTGGAATTACTATTTGTAATTTGAATTAGTTATTTTTCTTTAGTTGAATTAATAAATTTTTTTTTGAATTTTTCTTTGAATTATATTTGATTATACATTATCTTTTTTGATTTCACAATCTCTGTAAAAGGTTAATATTAAAACTTTTAGGATCTTTAGTCCTACTTACTTCATGTAAATCATTTGGTTTAGCTTGCAAAATTGTTACATCTTCAATTTTTTAGTTAATCTCACTTATAAATTGAGTGTAATACTATAAAGAGATTGTTATATATTTGTTTAGTATTTTTTTGTTTATATTTATTATTAATAAGCATATCCAAGTATCTGATGTTGTCAGAATTTACTAATAAGTATAGCACCTTCTTATATTATTAAAGATTAAAATATATTATTATGTGAAGTTTACTTATCAGATAATATAAAAACTATTATAAATAAATAAATATATCAATATAATAATAAATGATTTAATCAAACTTTTTAAGATATTTTAAATAATAAATACTTTCAAAAATTTACTCTAATGAATTATAATAATAACATATTTTTATATTTAAAAATATTTGAGTACTTACTAATATACATATTCAAACTTTAGCTGACTAAATAATTTATTTTTTAAAGAAATTGTATTATAAAGATAAATTTATTATAAATAAACTTAGACTAGTTTTATCTTATAGTGACTTTACTATATAGAGAATGACTATATAATTTAATAAGATTAGCATAATTTTATTTTATAAATAGATATATATAGGAAAGTAATTAGAATAAAAAGATTCTTTAAAATAATATTTAATATTTAATAATAATTAATTCCAGAAATATTGAGTTATAAATACATTTTTATATAATATTTATATAAAAAGCTATTATATAAATGATAACATTTTTGCTTGACAGGTTTGTATTATATGGAAAATTGTAATTTCTAATTTTTAAATTATAATATTCTTATTTATAAAATACTAAAAAGATATTATTCATATTTGGAAATATTTATTTTAAAGTATCTGGACTACTTAATGTAGTTTGCTTTTATTTTGTACTAAATATCAGAATAATTTCAATTTTATTTCTAACTTTATTAATCAGATTACAGTTTTTTTATATCAAACAGTAAGAATGAGGGAATATAAGAATCAATAGATAAAAATTATAAATTCTTAGAAATATATTATTTCACTAAAATATATCTTGTATTATAAATTTTTTCTAAATGCACCCTTTATAAGTAAATATATTTATACATGATATAGTTTGAATTAAGCTATATTTGAATCTGTTTTCAATAAGAATTCATTAAAATTATATACTTAAATTTATATCATAAAGATATATTTTCAAAATATTTTAAGAATTATTTTCATATATTTTTCATCATAAAAGCTTATTTTTCATTCAAAATTTGTAGTTATTATTACTATAATTCTTAAGATTAACTAAATTAATAAAATAATTAATGATATAATAATCAAGAGTCAAATACAGATGGATTTTTCTTTTTGGTTTTTAGTTTCAGTATGTATAAATCTAAGATGAATTTCAATTAATGATATCTAAAGTAACTATATGATAATAAATGATGTAAATCTGCAATTATTAATGAATCTCTAATAATTGATAAAATCTGTGATAATTATCTAAACTGATATTTTCTACTATAGAAAAGAACTTTATCTTGAATCAAGAAATTTTTATAGATAAATACAAAATTATTACTATTTATAATTAGTCTTAACTAATTAATATCTTTAAATTTTGGTCATTTTTAGATTTTGCTATTATTATTAGAAATTTATTAAAGAATTCTCTATTATTATTTTATTACTTATAATCTTGCTTTATAAAAATTATAAATATATTTAAAAATAAAGATTTTTAAATTATTCTTTATTATAATAACTAATATATCTGAATTTGTTATAGAAATTATTCTTAATCAAAATTATAAAAAAGAAAATTAATCTCTTATTTATGAATTATATAATTTGCTAAGTAAAACTATTCTATTCATAAAAATAGACTTCTTACTATTATATATTTTATTTATATTTGAAAATTATATTTAAAAGATTAATACTTTATTATAATTACTGATCATATATCACTTAAATATATTAAAATTCAGTATAATTTCTCTAAAAAACAAGCTTACTGACTAGAAATTTTACAAGCTAATAATTTTATTATTAAATATAAATAAAAAAAATATTATTACTAATATATTATTTTATTTATTTTAAGTAAATAATATTATTATAATTTCTATTTAACTAATCAATAAAGAAAAATTATAATAAGAATATAAAATAATGAATATTTTAAGAAAATCTGAATAGCTTTATATAATTTTGATTTAGTTATATTCAAATAATAATTTAGAATATATTACTTTGAGTTAAAAAATAATAAAATATATCTAAAGAATACAGAATAACTTGTTATTCCAAAAAATAAATTTTTAAGAGTATAAACTTTAAAAGAATATTATAATATTTCTATTTTTAATTATTTAGAAATTAATAAAACTTATAAGTAATTATAATAATACTGTTACCATAGTGACATAAAATTCCTTAATTCCTTAATTTTTCTCTAGTTATGAAATATTACATTTTATTATAATTTTATTTATT
>CAJVPS010002256.1:0-12766 GCA_910591765.1 Ambispora leptoticha | reverse complement strand
AATAAGACAGAATTAAAAATTTTATTTTGAAAAAATAATTTATTAATATTTATTTGATGTACCAATCTTTTTGTACCAGACCATATCTTGAATTTTCTATGTGAATTTTCTTAATATATATTATATAATATAATTAGAAAGTTTATAATTTTGATAGTAGTGTAAAAGATTAATACTACACATATATATACATATATATACACTTACTATTAACTTCTCTCTTCCTATATACTTCCTTACTCCTACTCAAATATATATATACTTATATATATATATATATATATATATTTATAATATCTGATTCTGATCTCTCAAGTGAACAATTCCAATAACTTCTCACTGATCTTACTAGTCTTATCCAATAATAATAATAACTTACTACTGCTCTTAGTAATAATAATAATAATAATAATAATAATGATAGTGATGGTTAACAAAATCCTAACCCTTTTATATCAAGAATTCCACTCAAGATTCTAATATATAAAGAAGAATCACATGAGAATATTAATATCTGAATATTACAAGTAACTGAAGTATTATATGTATAAGAAATCACAAATAAATAAACTTGTATCCTATATGCTGGAACTGATCTTGAAGATGCTATTCTTCATTAGTATTTGAATAAAGTACATGTTACTGAAGAAAATCATGCTTTTGAAAATTAGAAATCTTTTCTTACTGAGATCTGTAATATATTTCAACTACCTAACTATTAATAATATCTTTATTATTAACTTTGTTAACTTTATCAACTGATATTGTACAGGAGTATGATATTAAATTCAGAAATATTATAGAATAAATTGAAGATATGAGAGAATTAGATCAAGTTACATATTTCATCAAAGATCTCAAACTTATAACTAAAATATAAGTAGCATATCAAGCATTAGAAACTTTTAATAATACTTGAAAACTTGCAATTCATTATAATATAGCTATATTTAGTATTAGTCATTCTCTTAAAAGTGATAATTATAATTATAATCAAAAATATAAAAGAAATTAGAACTTTTCTTATAATAATATATGCAATAATATCTATAAAACTAGATTATGCTAAAGATTCTTATCAATATAATAATAATAATAATAATAATAATAATAATAATTATAATAGAAATAATAATAATTATAATTATTATAACTATGGTAAACTGAGTCATTTTACTAAGAATTGTCACTCAAAAGAAAAAGCTAAAGTTAATAGTATCAAAGATAATAGTAATAATACAATTATCACATAAAATAATAATATTAAATTTGCTTATCTTGAGAATAATTATGAGAAACTTTTGAAATTCAATAGTTCTGTAAATTGAAAATCTGCTTGGATTTTACTTAATAATAGAGCATCATGTAATTTTATTGATAAAGCATATGTTCAGAATAATCAATTACAAATACTAAAGATAATGTAACAAGTATGTGATGCTTATTTGTTATCTATTTTAATATATTATAACTTCAAAATTTTATAAGTCCAACTAGTTATATAAATTATCATATCTTAAATAAAATTATAATTAAAAATTATTATTCTTTATCTTGTATAAATGAATTAATGGATTACTTAGCTAAAATATAATACTTTTCTAAATTAAATCTTTATTCTAGATATTATCAAATAAGAATCAAGAAGAAAGATATTTATAAAACTATATTTAGGACAAGATATAGTTATTATAAATTTCTTGTACTATTCTTTGATCTTAATAATATGCTTACAACTTTTATAACACTTATAAATAATATTTTTCATGACTATTTGGATAAATTTGTTATCATTTATCTTAATAATATTCTTGTATTTAGCAATACTAAAGAAGAATATCTTAATTATCTTCATATTATTCTTTCTAAACTTCATGAATATAAACTTCATGAATATAAACTTTATACTAAATTAAAGAAATATGAACTCATAAAGTAATATATTAAATACTTATGTTATTTTATCTTGGATTAAGAAATTTCAGTAAATTAATACAAAATTATTACTATTTGTGACTGGCCATAATCAACAAATATCTTTAAGCTTTAGTCATTCTTAGATCTCACTAGTTATTACAGAAAATTTGTTAAAGAATTTTTTGCAATTGTTTTATCATTTACAATTTTACTTCATAAAGATTATGAGTATATTTGAAATGATTCTGAATAAAAAGTATTTGATAATTTAAAATAGTATTTAATTATAATACCTATCTTAATTTTGCCAGATTCTAAATTATTCTTTATAATAATAACTGATATATCTGAATTTACTATAGGAATTATTCTTAGTCAAAATCATGAAAAAAAAGATCAACTTATTATCTATAAATCATATAAATTATCACCTGCTAAGCAAAACTATCCTATACATGAAAAAAAACTTCTTGCTATTATATATGCTATTCATCTTTAGAAATCATATTTAAAAGGTCAATACTTTATTATTATTACTAATTATGCATCTCTTAAATATATCAAAATATAGCATAATCTTTTTAAATAATAAGCTTGCTGATTGGAAACTCTATAAGCTAATGATTTTATTATTAAATATAAATCAAAAAGAAAAATATTATTTCTGATATTTTATCTCATTCATCATAAGTAAATAATCTTACTATAATTTTTGCATAACTAATCAATAATAAAAAATTATAACAAGAATATAAGAATAATTATTTTAAGGAAATCTGAATAACTTTATATAATTTTGAATTAGCCACATCCAAGTAACAATTGAGAACATATTATTTTGAGTTAAAAAATAATAAAAATTATTTGAAGAATACAAATCAACTTGCTATATCCAAGAATAAAGCTTTAAAATACAAATCTTAAAAGAATATCATAACATCACTATTTCTGGTCATCTTGAATTGATAAAACTTATAAGTAATTATAATGATACTACTACTGGCCAAAAATATTTAAGAATATTTATAAATATATTTTTAGTTATAAAGAGTACCAAAGAAATAAAAATAATAATCAATCACCTATAGATCTTCTATAACTCTTGAAAATACCTAAACAGTATAGAGAATAAATTACTTTGGATTTTATTATGCAATTACCTATAACTCATCAAGAATATAATATAATTTTAGTTATAGTAAATTATCTTATTAAATATGCTCATTTTATATATTACTATTACTATATCTGAAGTTATCAAACTCTTTTTCAATAATATTTTCAAATTATATGGACTATTTCATATTATAATTTCAGACTATGATGCCAAATTTACTAGTTATTTTTGGAAATCACTATTTAAACAAATTAAAAACTAAATTGATTATGTCAACTGCATTCTGCTTGCAAACTGATAAATAAACTGAGAGAATGAATTATGCTTTAAAAGAAATATTAAGAATCTATTCTACTTATAATCAAGATCACTAGGATAAATATCTTGTTACTACTGAATTTGCATATAATAATTCTATTCAAGCTTCTTCTGATCATATATCCTTTGAGTTAGATTGTAATTAATATCCAATTATATCTGTAATACTTATCTCAGATAATAAAGTTACCACTACTGATAAATTTATTTAATATTAGAATAATATGATAAAAAATACTAAAGATTTATTAATAGAAGTATAGAATTATCAATCTAAATATGCTAATCAATATTATCATTATCAAGAATTTAAAATTAGAGATCAAGTCTTACTTTCAACTCACAATATTATAGATCTTGTGGATAAATAATATGCTAGTAAAAAGCTTATACCTAAATATATTAGTTCTTTTACTATTCTTAAAACAATTTTATCTATTATATATAAACTGGATTTATCTTTATATATGAAAATCCATCCTGTCTTTCATATTTCATTATTAAAGTTATATAATTCAAATGATAATAAAGAATTTATTCATTCAACACCACCATAACTAATTATTATATCTGGAATTGATAAAGAAGAATTTGAAATTGAAACTATCTTAGATAAAAGAATTATTCATAATAAATTATAATACTTAATTAAATAGCTAGATTACTCTCTTCATGACTCTACTTGAGAATCTTTGAAAAATTTTTATAATACTATGAATCTTATAAAATCTTTTGAATCAAAACATCAATAAGAATATTGATTCTTAAGAGAGAAATGATATAATAAATTTAATTTTTCTTTTTCTCTTGCAGATTATTATTGCATTACATACTATATCACACATAATATTACATTATAAAAATCACTCATAAAATTACATAATATACTTAAGTTATTTTAGCTATAGATAGTTTTCTTAATAGAATTTCTCTTTTTTCTTGTTTTATTAATTTGACTAACATATTACTAATTTTATATATTTTATTTATAATTATTTATTTTTTTATATATTTATTAATAAATATCTTCCAGAGATACTATCATATAAGTATTATCTATTATTAATTTATTTATTATATTATTAATTTTATATAATATTAAATTATTATTTAAAGATACTGTTTTTGTTCTGTATTTTTAATAATAATATATCAATATAATAAAGAATAAGTTTTAAATATAATAATCTTGTCTGTCTTGAATTAGTTTTCTGTATGAATTCTATTTTAATTAATATTACTATATATCTTGAATCTTCTGTATAAATTTTTCTGATATATATTATATAATGTAACTAGAAAGATTATAATAGTCATAATTTTCAAAAAGAATAGAAAGAAAAGATTTTGTATTGATTATAGAAAGATAAATAATATTATCTAAAAAGATACATATTCATCATTAAGAATTGATAAAATGATGAACTTTCTTAGAAATACTTATTAGTTTTTATCTATGAACTTAATTTCTGGATATTGATAAATTAAAATAAAGAAAGAAAATAAATCTAAAACTATTTTCATCTTCAGAGAAGGACTTTTTAAATTTAATATTATATCTTTTGAATTATATAATACTCTAGTAACTTTTCAATAAGCTATAAATACTGTATTAGAAGAATATAATTAGAATTTTGCCAATATATACATTGATAACCTGAATATATTCTCAAAAGATTTTGAAGAATACTTGGATTATCTCAATAAAATATTTTGTAGAATTCAAAATATTAATTTGAAACTCAATCCAGAAAAATATAACTTTTACAGAAGAGAATTACTATTTCTTGAACATGTAATAACTGAAGAAGAAATTTCTTCTAATCCATCAATAATATAAAAGATCAAAGATTTTTCTTAACCAAGAATTATTAAAGGACTCAGATTATTTCTTGAATTAGCTAGATACTACAAAAAATTTATAAAAGGATTTTCTTAAATTACTATCTCTCTATTCAAATTACTTTATAATAAAGAACTATTTATTTAGATTATAGAACAAGAAGAAGTCTTTTAATAAATTAAATAATATCTTATAACTGCTTTTATTTTAATTTATTCTGACTTTACAAAAAAATTCTATGTTTATACTGATATTTCAGACTTAAGACTTGGAGCTATACTATCTCAAAAAGATAAAGATGGAAGAGAACAAGTAGTTGCTTATACAAGTATCATCTTAAAACTGAATGAATAAAAATATGGAGTAACTAAAAAGAAAGTATTAGTAATAGTATAGACTATTAGATAATTTTGTTATTACTTACTTGAAATAGTTTTTGAAATAATTACTAATTATAATGTTTTGAGATGATTATTTAAAAATTAATTAAGTTATTCTGCTAGAGTAAACTATTGGATCATATTTCTTATAAAATATATCTTTATTATTACTTATTAACCTAAAAAAAAGAATCAAAATGCTGATATCTTATCCTAAATATATTTGAAAGACTATTAAATAACTTTTTTCTTTATAATAATAATATGAATTTAACAACTTATTATAACTTATAATAATATTTAGATAATAAAACTTATCCTATAGAATCAACTCTTAAATAATAATGCAAAATTTATAATCAAGCAAAATATTTTTTACAAATTGATAGTATACTATATAAAATCAATAGAAAAAAAGAACTAATTATACCTCTTCAAGTTATTAAAAAAAATAAAATAAAAACTATCCTTATTAATTTACCTTCAAGTTCTTTATCTGAATATTTTAAATATAAAGAAACCTATCAATAAATTGTAAATAAATATTAATAGAATAATATGGAATCTGATATAAGAATTTTGTGAAAACTTGTAAAATCTATCAGTAAACTAATGAAAGAACTATCAAATAGTCTTTACATTCTATCAAAATTAGATAATCTTTTGACAAAATAGTTATTAATCTTATTAGATCTAGTAAAATCATAGCAAATAGACATTAATATATTATAATAACAATAGATTATCTTATAAAATAGTCTGAAACTAAAGTAATTTCAAATAAAAAAGCTACTATAATTACAAAATTTATCTTTGAAAAAATAATCTGTAAATATAAATATTCTAAAGAAATTTAATCAAATAATGAATTAGAATTTGTCAATAAAATAGTTAAAGAATTATTAATAAAATTGAAATTAAATATAAATTTTCTTTATCTTATTATTCACAAATGAATAGAATAATAGAATATTTTAATAGAATATTATATATGATCTTACAAAAATTAATTATAAAACATGAGCAAGAATAGAATATCTTCATTCCTGCTGTTTTTTTTGCTTATTGAACTAATAAAAGTTTAATAACAAAGTATGAACTATTTTTCTTAACTTATGGATGAAATACTAAATTATCAATTAAATTGAAAATTCCTGCTTATCTAAAAGAAAACTTCATAGAGAAAGAAAAATTAATATAATAAATATATTATATAATAGATTAGTTATCTTAACAAATATTAGAAGCAAAACAAAATATAGAAGAATAATAACTATAATACTCTTAGATATTTAATAATAAAATTCAAAATAAAATAGTTTTTGAAATTAGAAATAAAATATTACTATTTGATATAAAATAATATTCAGTAATTGGAGATAAATTTCAATCTACCTGGAGTAAAGAATAGTATTATATTCATGAATATGCTAGATATAACTCTTATAAAATTCATAATCAGAAAGAAAATATTCATAGGTATTCTATTAATAGAAGATAATTCAAATATTATCATGATTATCAAGATTATTTTAAATTATAAATTAAGTAACTTATATGAATTACTCCTTTAATTTTTGTTATCTCTATATTCAAAATTATCTTTTATCTTATTTTTATCTATTTTTATAATTATTCTTACCCTAATATTTTTAATATCTTATTACTTATAATAGATTTTTAGTTCAAATTTTATATAAATATTCTCTCTATTCTCTTTTTCTTTTTCTTTTTTCTTTCATCTTTTTATTTTTATCTATTACTTTTTATTTTTATTATCTTATATCTTTTCAAATTCTTTTATACTTTCACTTTTATTATTCTTATTATATTTCAATTATCTACTTGGATTATCTCTTTAATAATCAAATCTCTTGGAAAAATCTATCAGAAAATGCTTACTTAACAACTCTTTGAAATAATTATTTTCTTAACTTATAGATTACTTGCTTATAATAATATAGAACAAGAAACTAATATTATGCTTTTGAATTTACTTATATAACCTGAATTTACTAAAGATATTAAAGTTAATAATACTTTTCTCTTCAACTCTCAGATAACTATTGAATTATTTGAAGTATTTATTGAACTAGTTAATATAATCAATAACTTAAACTTTGACTAGTTAAATATTTTTATCATTACTTCCTTCAAAGATGAATTTAAAGTTAATATTAAGTAAAAAGATATTAAAGAAAAATCAGAATTTATAAGTTCTGATAGTTCAATCACTTCTGAAGAATAATTTGAAGCATTTATATCTATATTAGGAGAAGTTAAATCTACTTTAGATAAAGACTGGCTAACTTAACTTAAAGAAGTTATATTATTAATCTATAATAATTTCTTGAATAATAATAGTTAAATAATATTATAATATTATAAACTTAAATATATACTTTCAATTTAATCCCAAAAATATTCAAGAAATATATCAGAAATTAAGAAGAATATTAAAGATACTCTTGAAAAATACATATATAATAGATCATATAATATTATTTATAAAATCTTTTTTATTTATAACTCTGAAGAAGAAGTATTTGATAATAGATTTGAGTTTATATCAATCAAGTTAAGTCACTTGAACAAGAAAGAATTATTAAAGATTATTAATTGATTTTTGTAGGAGCAAAAATTTTCTGAAAAAGGACCATATGTTACTATAGTGACATAAAATTTCTTAATTTCTTAATCTTTTCTTGATTATGCAAAATCACACTTTCTTAAATTTTTATTTATTTTATAAATATTACTATTTTATATTATATATTACTATATTTATTATCATATTTCTATTTTTAAATACTATATTTTATTTTATATTTGAAATTCATATTTTTGTAATATAATATTCATATATATAATAGAATAATATAGTAAAAGATCATTTTTTTTTAATTTTGATAGAATAATTATATTTGAATATTAATCACAGATATTTTTTTATATTTTTTAATATTCTTTCATATCTGTTGATATCTTTTCACATCTTTTCATATTTTTTAATATCTTTCTATATTTTTTAATATCTTTTAATATCTTTTAATATCCTTTCATATCTTTTAATATTCTTTAATATCTTTTAACATACTTTGACATAATATATTTTAAATTATTTATATTATAGTATTTTAATTATATCATATATTTAAATAGTATTAGTTAATAATACTATAATAATTTATACATTTAAAAAATATATAAAAGAATCTGTTATTCCAGCTTGAAACAAATTATTTTGAATTGAATTATTTGGAAAATATAATTTAAAAGCTTATTATTATAATAATAGTAAACTTTTTAAAAGATTTCTTTTCAAATTATACTAGTATTCTTTCTTTCACTTGATTTTATTTCTTTGACCATACAAAGTTAATTTTTGATTTTTGGATTATAATATTATATTAATTTTTAATTTATTTAATATTATTTTGAAAGTAGAATAAATAAGCCATACTTTTTGTTTTATTAATTTTGAGAGTAAAAGATCTTTACTATAAATAAGCCATATTTTTTATTTTTGTTTAATTATTTAGTTTACATATTTTAATTTTTATCTTTTCTTTAGTTATAATCTTCTTTAATTAATAATTTTATTATTTAATCATTTCAAATCTTGAATTATATTGATTATTAGTAACTTTACTAAGCTAATCTTTATAATTTTATTGATTTATTTCTTTCTTTATTATTAATTTTATCTCTTTTAAAGATAATATCTATAGATATTGGTATAGATCTTAGAAATTTTTATCATTATTAAAAGTTATAGTCTAATTCCCTCTCTTTATTCTTTAATTATTTTAATCTCTTTCAACTCAATATTATTAAGATGAATTCAAGTGAAAACTCACTTACAAATTTACTAGAACAATAGCTTTATATTAGTATTTTAGTAAATATAAGATTATAAATAATAATATATTATTTAATAAATAAGAAAATTTTATTATTACTTTTAAAGTATTCTTAATTACTATATTATTAATAATATTCTCACTATTAATTATATTTTCTTTATCAAACTAGATTTATATAAGACTATAATATTAAATTTAAAAATATAATTAAATAAATTATAAATATAGATAATCTAAATTAAGTTACTTATTTTATAGAAGAACTTAAATTTATTATTAAAATAAAAGTTAGTTATTAAGTACTTAAAATATCTGAAAATTAGCTATTTATTTTCATATTACTATGATACAAATAGTCTAAAGATATCAAGTATTGCGCTATTACTGAAATTTGAAATATATATATTATGATATAATTACATAATAGATATATCATATCAGAAAATATATCAGAAGCAATTTTGAGTTCTTAAAAAATTATTTAGGAGACTTTTAAATATTATTTAGAAGACTCATATTAAAAACTTGTAAAATAAGTTATTTCTCTCTTTTATTATATAAAAAGGCTTGTTCAGTAGGTAATATTTTCTTTACTATATAATTATAAAATAATAAATAATCTCTTTTTTCTATGTTATTATCTTTCTTTTCTATGATATAAGCCTTTTTTGCTATATTATTAACCTCTCTTAAGCTATTTAAGATGCATTTTCTCTTTCTCATACCTAAATGAAGTAAATATGCTAGATACTGCTTAATAGCTATCAAAAAATACTGGAATAATATCAAGTCAAAATGGAAGGAGAAAGTATTGGATGCTGATGAATCAAGCAATAATACTATTCAGATAGAAAGTAAAAATAAGCCTTTAGATGATGACCAATTCATAGAAGAGTTAGAAGAATTAAAACAAAGTGTGCTAGAGGATCTTATTAAGAATGCAAGATAATTAGATATATAGATAATGAAGAGATGGAAGTCAGTTTATAAAGATTTTGCTGAATTAACATTGTGTAATAAAAGAGTAGTCTTAAGAAAGATAGCTTTTGGTTTCAACAAAATCATTAACTAATTTTTTATCAAGATAGCTAATTCTAGTGATAACAAGCTTCTGTTTGAGAAGATAGTTAATTTCAATAATAACAAGCTTCTGTTTGAGAAGATAGTTAATTCTAGTAATAATGAGAATACATTTATTTTAACATCTCTTGTTACTCTGCTAAAGAAAAAGTCTGACATATGGCTTGATATAGTGAATCAATTTCTTCATCTCATCCAAGATCAAGAATTCTCTAAACTATCAGCTAGTAATCTTCTTGCTCATAGTGTTAATTGAGATCTATAGTATAGATGGATTATTTATTTGTGAGCTAATCAATAGTCAAGTAAAGGTAAAATCCTTACATCATGTCATGGCTATTACTCAAAAACTATATTGCTTCTGTCTGATAAAGTTTTTAAGATGCATATCATTGAATATTTACATATGAATAAGTTTATAGTAACTATTCACAAATTCATTAAGTTTGTTAAGGATGAACTCTATTCAATCTTGAAATCAAGATAAAAAGAAAGATTAGTAAAACAATAGCTCAGAAGTGATTATATTAACTTGGCTGTGATTATAAGAACTATTTAAAAAATATTTACTTTGATAATCATGAGTATAATAATGTGATGACTTATTAAAACCAATTCTTAGAACAAATGGTAAATTTATAATTTTGAATTGTAGTATACAAGGAAGAGAATATGGATCAAATTATCTTACTAATACTTTCACTTAATGTTTTTGAGCTCATTCTGATTATTTATAATGAATTAATTTTTTATGTCATTGATAGTATCATCAAGACCTGAAGTCTAGCAAAAGAAAATCAGCTCTGATATAAATTACAAGATCTTAGTATCTATATAAGCAATTTTATTTATGAATCAATTGGATATCTTTATCTTTTAACAGAGAATCAAGCTATAAATAACTTGCTTTCTGATAATAATTAGCTTTTACATACTGAAACCTGTGTTATTATGTATTCAGATTCTAATTGAGATAGCTAGTAGACAAATCAAGATCTTATAAAGCAAGTAGTTGACAGAACTATTCTGATTTTTGAAAGAACACATCCTGATAAAGTTATACTCTTCATGTTCAATAATAATTATAATTATAATATATATGTTGATGATGTCCTAGTTATTTCATGAATGAATTTGAAGGATAATAACAAATAACTACTTCTTCATAATGGCAAAATATCTGATAGTTCTCTTCACATTCTGATATTTTATCAGAAAATTTTCAAGGGCACAGTTTTATATAGATCTTCAGATTCAAAATCTGCGCAAAACTTCAAATCTGGCAACAATTAGTAAAGAAAAAAAATTAAAAAATCTGCACAGATCTGTAACAAAATGTAGGTCTGCGCAAATTTTTTAATTTTTTTTTTAAAATTTTGCGCAAAACTTCACAATATCAGTTTCAAGTAGCAATAGCAATTTCAAGTAACTGTAGAATTCATAAATTAAACAATAGTAAAGATATTTATTTTATTATAAACTATATATATATAATAAACTACAAATTTAAAGAAAACTATATTATATAAATTTGTAATCCAAGTCGGTGATCTTTTGAATAAAAAATCAGTTTTTTTAAAGACTTCAAAGAAACAAATTGCAAAGAGTATTAAAGAAACTTATAAAATTATCATAGTCATCATCTTCCTTATCATCATCTTCTTCAATTATATCCTTAGCCCATGACTTTTGGCATTTTTTCTTTGCCACTTGCTCTGCCTCTTTGATTTCTTTTTCTGCTATCTCTACTATTATTTTTGGCATTTCTGGCTGGTTATTTTTCACAGCTCGCTAAATATCCATTATATGAATGATTTTTAATATAAACTTTAAGCAAATTCAAAGTATTACTTACCATAAATATATGTACACGCCTTGCTACTGACCTATCTTTGCATTTAATTCCTGGACTTGATAGACTGAGGAGAATGTCACAGATAGCTAGGACAAATACGTAGTATATCAACGACAATGCTTTTTCTTTATATTTCTTAAATATCATGTAACTAATATTTGTGAGCAATTTATTATTTTGGAGTAATTTTTATATACAGTTTGCCTTTTCTTACTTCTCTTTCACTTGGCGAGATGGATAGCAGATATGTTGTTATCGACCCTTACTAACTTCTCTTCGCCGAATATTGAAAAGATGATATTTTGGATAACAGAAGTGTAGTCATTACATTTACTGCAGCATTTTGCTCTTATCTAAAATTATCAAACAAAAATAATTAGTAAAAAATTT
>CAJVPS010002255.1:0-12766 GCA_910591765.1 Ambispora leptoticha | reverse complement strand
TATATTTTAATTTTTATACTCGGGTCGAATACGAATATGTCCAAAACCCGACCCAATTCGACCCCTTCGGAGCACTAGTCTAAATCAATTTTGGCATTGATAAATGCTTGTGTATCCCGGGAGGTACTGTGTATAATAGTGGGCACACAAAAGGGGGGATACACAAGAGGATAATATAAGAAAATCACATGTTCAATTCAGATCGCAAAATGATTTACCTGGACACGTTCAACAATTTATCTTTTTTTTGACACATTCAATAATTTCTTTTTTTCTGACATATTCAATGGTTAATTTTTTTTTGATACCTTTAATATATTCAATACTTTTTTCAGTAAATATGCATCCCAGAGCTAATAAAAAGGCTATCCATGCCCAAATTACTCAAAAAAAGAAACATCATTGGAATACACGAGAAAAGCTCACAATTTTAACCTATCTTGAAAAGCAACCCACACAAAGTATTCGTGCTATGGCAACTATATTTAATATTAAGCCCAAGCAAATCCATGTCTGGTGCCAAAAAAAACAAGAACTTTTGCAAGCTTCTCCACATGTAAAATAGTTGAATATTGGTCAGCCAGAAAAATATCCTTTATTAGAAAATGAATTGAGTGAGTGGGTTAAGCAACTTAGGAAAGAACAAAAACCAGTATCCCAACATTTGATTCAACTACACGTAAAAAAATCCAAATATATTAGTGTCTATTCAGACATTAATAATTTTGTATTTTCCAGTAAATGGCTTGATGAATTTATGAGCCATCACAATTTCAGTCTTTGGTGTCATACTATAATAGCATAACATTTATCTCATGATCTTATTGAAAAACAGCAAGAGTTTCTTAGCTTTGTTCTTCACAAAAGAATATTATACAATTTTTCTCTCAATCTAATCAGCAATATGGATGAAACTTCTTTGTCTTTTGACTTGCCATCCAATAGCACTGTTGATGAAATGGATACATATATAATGTCAATTTAAATATGTGAATATGAAAAATCATGCTTTACTGTTGTATTAACATGTATGACAGATGGAACAAAGTTACCTCCAATGATAATTTTTAAATTATCAAAAGTACCACAGTAAGAATTCCCTTTAGGTGTAATTATAAGAGTGAATCCAACAGACTGGTTGAATGAAGAAGAGATAATTTTTTGGATTGAAAATATATGAAATCAGCACATAAAATTTTTAATTGATTCTCATTCTCTTTTGGTTTTGAATTCTTTTTTGGACCATATTATTAATTTGGTTACTTGTTATTTTAGAGAAAAAAAATATAACTATTGCTGTCATTCCAGGTGGATTAACTTCTAAAATTCAACCTTTGGATATTTCTATCAATAAATTATTTAAAGTAAAGGTATCTATTTATAAATTAAATTATATATTAAATAAAATTATACAAATTTATTTAAATTTATTTGTAGGTTTGTCATTACTATAATGAATGGATGTCTAATAGTGTCAAAAACTATACCAAAACTGGTCAAATTCAATGCCCATCTTACAATTTAATTGCCTAATGGATTTGTGATGCATGGAACTGAGTTGATTTCTTTCTTATTCAAAAATCTTTCAAAGTTTGTGGCATTTCATATTCTCAAGATGAAAAAGAAGATCAATTATTTTTGATTATGAATGAGTTGGATTACAAAATCAAGAATCTTTTGATATAATTGCTGAATTTAGTAATAATAATGGTGAAGGATCTAGCAGAGATGAAGAAAATTCTATTGATAAATTTTTAAATTTGGAAAAAAATGTAGAAAATAATCAAGAAAATGAGTTTTATGAAGCTAATCAACTTAGTTATATCAATGATTGGAATTAATAATTAGGTTTTTTAATTTTCTTTATTAATACTAGTTTAAATAAATTCAAATTTTTATTAAGGTATAATATAAACCCGGATCTTAATCAATTTTTTGGAATGATGTCTTTAATATATACCTGGGTACAATATATGGGGGGTATTTTATTAGGGGGGGTATTCTATACAGTAATTTACGGTAATAAATCTAACATACCATCTGAGTATACCTTATTTATGATTTTTTATCGCCAACGCATTTTTTTTCTTGACAAGATAATAAAACTGCACTAATACAATATCTTCACTTGTAACATTTTTATTATTTTTAACATTAAACGCATCAAAAAGTTTCACTTCCTAATAGTTATCATTTCTTCTCAACACACAAAAAAATAAACAAACAAAAAATAATAATTTTATATAACTTTTTTATTTGTGTTTCAGTTCATGATCACATGATAATCGAGACAAATAAGAATGTACAAATCATATGTGAGCTGGCAACAATTAAAAGTGGAATCTGATTGAACAGTGCAGTATTACAATTCTTCGCATATTAAACTTTGTGCAGATAGTTATTTTTTGTATAATAACGTCTTCTGCATCCTGATCCAGTTTCTCTCAAAATGTCTCTTACGGGCAAAGATTTGAGGTGATTTCTTCATAATTACTAAAGGGAACAGGTGGATGTTATTACTCATATTACTCAAGTTGCGCCTAATATTTCCTTTCCAATTGGCATGAAAGTAGCGATCACTTTCCTTCAAATCATCTTGGTACATGTTCCAGTTCCAGTTTAACAAAGGCATGAATTCGATACTTTTTTCGTCCAATTTCAACCGTCAAATGTGGCAAATATTCTAAATGTGCTAACTTGGACAATATTTTTATATCTATATTTCAATCTTTATTTGTTCTTTTTTATCTCCTTGTTTAGAACAGAGAGTAGACGAAATATCAAATACATGATATCATCTGTAGATTTTTGAGTATAATAAGAAAAGTTTCTTAGCAATATGCTATCATTATTGAATTGGTTTCGTCAAGTAGAATCATATTAAAAAAATGCGAAATTATATATGTTTATAATAACAATAATAAATAATAACGGTGTATTCACAAGCAATGGAATTATTACAAGTAAGAAGTTTTATTTTTATTGATTAGAGCACATCATTTAATGGCTTGACATCTTGTCATTTTATACAGGTGAGTTGATAAGAATTCTATATTTATGCAATCTAATAATAGGGTAATTACTCGCTAACGCTCCTAGACAATAAATTCGAAGATAATATAAGCGATAACACTAAAGGAGTAGGACATGGATATCAAGAAACATCGATACAAAATGTTAAACACTATCGGAGATGCATATTTCTTGAGAGATTAATGGAACAACGAAAGACATAATAAGCAAAAACTAAAAAAATAAGGAGCACACGAGAAAATAAACTTACAAATGATGTTAGATATTAATCCAAACAAAAATAGCGGGAATATCCGTAAGAGAATATCATCAAATAAACTAAACACTTTATAAATGAAAACAAAAAGAAATAAAATTTACAAAATTAAATAAAAATTAACTTGCAAAACACCAACATTCGGAACCATTCAGGTAAATCAGAAAATATAGTAAGTAATCATATTTCAGCTTTGCTCATCTGTTAAAAATTGTCACCAACTATGTTTAAATTCAGGTTTGATAAATATAATTTATACAGTAAAATCCTTACTTCAGACTTAAATTTATATTAAACAAATTATTTGGGTTTTAAAGTTTAAAAAATAATCAACATTGAAATAAATGCCATTCGAGTGACAACACAATTATTAGAGATTTCTATGCACAAAACATAGTATCATAGAATGGATAATACTGGTATATGAGTTTTTCAAGTTTGTAATCAATATCCTTCTTATATGTGTTCAGAATATGCAGTCTCATACGTATAGGTAGGTAAAAATAGACTCTTATATGTCAAAAGTAATATTTAATTTGTGAAATTGTAAAATAAAGTAAAACTTAGTCACTACCTCTCTGTGATTATAACATGCACAATGTGACAGTGCATGTAGCTCGCCACAAAATTACTAATTTTAAACTTTGTGTATGAAGTTTTCTTGTTGACATTTTTAGTATATAGACTAAGTTAAAGAAATGGATATGTTTATTATGGTAAATAATTTGGCCCGTCATGTTTGTAAACATTAGCCTAGAAATTTGATCATTTTTGATTTAACGTTGACTAGTAGCAAAGTTCGCTAACAATATATATATACGCAAAAAATTCGTTAAAAATAATGAATTTACAAGCGCTGTAAATTTAAGCTAATGTATGTATCCTTTTATCAGAATCAAATACAAGTATGGAATTTATTAGATCAAAAAAAAAATAAGTACTGTATTTATTAATATCAACTTTATCAAGTTGAATGGCATATTACCTTTTTTTAAGGTTTCAAAATCTATCAATATCAGTGCTTGCTTGCATTCAAAGTTTTTATAACGTCAAATCAAATTGTTGAGTAACGTATGCAACTACATGTAAAATAGAAATAATGTTTTTAGTGTAAATTGAAGTTGCATAAAATTGGAAATCAACAAGACAAAAAGTAGATAAACAAAATACCATCGCATTCTTTTGTTGGATTATTATTTAAAGAGGTAATATCAACTCCTAAAACAACATTTGGTGTGTGTTAATTTTCGTCAAGAAGTAAAAATTAAAGCAATTCATAATCAATTTACCTGCTTTTTCAATGATTTTTGAGATTGATCGGCTTTTGAATACTGCACCTTTGTGAATTTCGGTTTTCTTCTTTTTTGTTTCCATACTCTTTTTACTTTTTTTAAATTCATATTTTTTCCAAACCGTAGTATCCCAGTCATCAAATATTGGTACAAGTTCCTCTGCGGTCGGTCGTTTCATTGGATCAGGATCCCAACATCGAACCATTACTTGTCGATACCAATTTGGCATATCTTCTGAAATAGTGGGACGAAGTCCATCGCAAATGTCAAATATAAGTCCAATATCGTGATCACGATCACTAAAAGGACGTTCTCCATTCCACATTTCCCACATAATCATTCCAAAGGAATATATATCGCTGGCTGTAGTATATTTTTGCTTTCGTAAAACTTCTGGTGGAATGTATGAAATTATACCATAAATTTCTTCGTCACCCGTAATTGTTGCTATGTCCTTGCTTCTTCCAAAATCAGTTATGTTTAAGGAGACCGGACTATTCTTCTCACATAAAATATTACCACTATGTAAATCACGATGAACAAGCTTTTTATAATGGAGGGATTTCAATCCCTCAGCTAAAGATCTAAGACATTCCATATCAAAGTATTCCGTGTTGGCTATATTATGCAAAGCCACGTCATAATGTTCTAAAACAAGAACATAGTTATTTGTTTTGGGGTCTCTTGAAATTCCATATGTGCGACATAAACTAACATAATCTTTAATTCTGATTGTTGAATCAATCTAAAAAATTTCAAATATTATAAAGATTATATTAGCTTTAAAAAAAAATGCGAACTGGAACGTAATAATCAAAATAGAAATCAGCTTACTTCCTGAATAATATCAGAGCTAACCACATCTGATTCGAATAACGTTTTCAGTGCAACGACGGTTGATTCTTCTCGAATAAGTTTCCTTCTCTTCTCGTCAAAGCCACAAACACGTCCTGAATTCCAAATAGCACTTGATACACTGCCAAAGCCTCCTACAGCTATAAATTTAATTTCACTAAATTCGCTGAAAGGAATCCACTCAAACCAGGTAGCAGTATTGGTATAAAGGAAAGCATTTAATTGTACTTGTTTTATTTTTTCATCAATCTCATCATTTCCAGTTGTCCATGACGATGAAGGCAGATCACAGTTAAGGCAAAATTTCATCTTTTTATTCCATTGTTTTAAACAGTTTGGACAATTCTCATTTATATCTTCCACAAATTCTTCCATAATTGAATCTTATCGTTATTTATTCTATTCTAACAACGTAGCGATAAATACTGTATTTGATCTCGAATTATGTATTCGTGCATAGTGTAACGGTGTGTTACTGTTACCACCCATCAAGTTTTCTTTAATACATGTACACTCCCCTGACACGGGTCATGGGACTTTCTGAATTAAGTATGATCAGCCATGACTATTTCTAAGCGGTTTGCATGCAGATTAGCACAAATAAAGTGGTACAAAAATTTTTTTCCCTTTTTTCAGAAGACTTCTTTTTATTGTGTAATCGAAACACTCCATCATCCTTTTCTTACTCGTGATGGATAAAAAACGAAGAAAACTTTCAGAAAAAGAATGCAGTAAGATCATTGACGCTTGGAAGTACGGAATCCGATTCCTACCATCATAAATACCCTAAAATTCGAAAAATCTACTATCTACAGGATTATTAATGCTTATAAAAAAACTGGTGAAATAAAACCACCTCCACGTCCCAGACCAAAGCCTAAACTAACTCAACGAGACACACGTCATCTTGTTCGTTTATTAAAGACAGATCAAAAAGCTTCCTTAAATAATTTAACTAATAAATTTATCGAGTTGACTTCTATCAATGTTTCCTCACGTACTATACAACGTTATCTGCATGAAGAAGGATTTTATGGTCGAGTTGGCAAGAGAAAACCTTTTGTCAATGAAAGAAATCGTAAATTATGTTTGGAATGGTCTCGAGAAAGAATTAATTGGAAGCAGGAATGGAAATTCATCATATGGAGCGATGTATCATGATTTGAAGTATTTGGGGGAGACGGTCGTGATTACGTTTGGAGAAAATCTGAAGAGAAATACGATGTTAACTGTTTAGTTCCAACCTTTAAATCAGGTCGCAAGGGGTCATTGTCTGGAGATGTTTTAGTTCATTTGGATTGGGTCCTCTAGTTCAAGTTAACGGTAGGCAAACTGTAAATGACTATATCAATGTTCTAAACAACCATTTGTTACCTTATTTAGGAGGGTTGGATAATCAAAATAATTATGTATTTCAAGATGACAACACTCAAATTCATCGAGCAAGATCAACTTTGCGTTGGATTTCAGATAATAATATTGATCAACTTCCCTGGTCCACGCAAAGCCCAGACCTCAACCTTATCGAGAATATTTGGGATGAATTAGAGCGTCGTATTCGTAAGCGCATTCCTCTACCAAAAAACGAAACTGAACTGTTCAATCTGTTACAGGAGGAATGGTCTAACATAGATGAATCAGTTTATGGAAATTTGGTTGAAAGTATGGAGCGCCGTGTTCAAGCTGTAGTTAAAGCTAACGGGCATCCTACACCTTATTGATAAAGTCAAATAAACTTCATTGATGTAACATTTCGATAAAAAAAACCTGACGTAAATTGCTATGTAGATTGTCGAGAATTTCGAACTTGAAAAAATCGAGCATTACTATATTCGGAAAAAAGTCCCATGACCCGTGTCAGGGGAGTGTACATGTAATCGGACTATCGATGCCAAATATCGATACAACGACTTGGCGTGAAAAATTCCCATTTACATGTTACATGAACATGTGAATTTTTTTATACCTTCGCTTGATATTGTATCCAGATTAATAAAAATTTGTATAAAATAAGATGGAAACTAAATTATTAAACTTACAATCGAACAAGCTGGTTGAATTTTACGAAAAAAGCAATTTTTGTGATGTCTCGATAATTGTTGGTGATGGAGAAACACAGCGCACCTTTACCGCTCATTCTTCTATTTTAATGGCGCAGTCCCAATATTTTGCTGTCGTATTTTCTGACATGTGACATGTGGGTGAAACGAGAACCAAGTAAAATGGTCGTTTAAAAAAACCAAATCTCTCACCACATCATGTTGAAGCAATAAATTATTGATTGTTATGTTTGACATTTTATTATGTAAGACATAAAAATATTGACTTTTTTAGATATATGTACTGTGGAAAGATTAACCTAAAAGAACACGGAGTGTCAACACCTTTAGATGTATTGATCGCTGTCGATGAGTTATCTATTGACGAATTACTTGAATATATTCAAGACTTTCTTTTGGAGCATCATATTAGGTCTATGAATGAAAATTATGCCGTATTAATCAATCACAAACCAAACTCTGCAAATTTTGCACAGATATTGCATGTGAAAATCCTGACGTTGTTTTTCAATCAAAGGATTTTGCAAAGCTTCAAGAGAACGTTCTAGTTTCTTTGCTCAAACAGGATAATTTGAATCTCTCAGAAATCGATATTTGGGAGAAAGTTCTTGAATGAGGAATAGCACAAGCTGCCAATTCTAAAAATTTTGATTCTTCAATTCCGATAGAGAAATGGGTGCAAAATGATTTTGAACAACTAAAATGTACACTTAAACAATGTTTACCGCTGATTTGTATCTTCCATATAAATTATGTTGATTTTTACAATAAAGTAATGCCTTATTCATAGCTCTTGTCACCCACATTATACAAGGATTTATTACATCATTACTTGGTTTCAGGAAGTGAATATCTAACAAACATCCTAGTCGAAATCCAATACTTACCCAAGAGTAAACCAATAAAATAAAGGAATGGATAAAGGCAATAGATTCGAATATAAATTTACCATTCAAGTTAAAGTTATTGTTACGAGGTAGTCGTGATGGATTAACCGCCTCTGATTTTCATCAACTCAAAGGTCCAACGGTTGTAGCTATTCGAGTTAAAAAATAATTGGTGGATATAAATCCATTGGAATGGAATTCACTCGGCAAATACCTTGAGACGCCAAATAGCTTTTTATTTCGATTTGATTCAAATGTATCCGATGGATTTACGATCAAAAGTAAACGATGATGTCAGTTTAGTATAAGGTGTCATCAAGATTGTGGACCAGATTTTGGAGGAAATGATCTGAGGTTATTTGACCCAAATTATGGTAGTTTTTGTAAAAGAGACGAAAAAAATTACTTTTGAGATTGAAAATTATGAAATATTTCAAATTGTAAAATAATTTTATCAGTTACTAGTATAATTGTTCATTGCAGGAAATACAAATAAAAAATTCATTTGAATCTAGACTCCACAACAATTGACTTTCATTAAGAAGTAATGATTTTTGTATCCTTCATAACGTCAGCATGCCTAATCAATCAGTTTCAATATTAATAATCGAACAGTATATGTTCTAAATTAAATTAATGTTTTAATATACTGACATGTAATTTTATTTTCTTTAAAGTTTTTGATAGGTAAATCATATATTATTCTCGTTACTTTTGACAGGTGATAGATATTGTATTGCAAGTAATAATATTTATGCTCAAACAATGCGTAGTTTATCTTTATTAACGTGTAAATTTGGCTGGTATAGAATGTGGACGGTAACAATATTGCAATCTAGATGAATATTCAATGCCCATTCATAAATGCATATAATTTATTTTTATATAAATGTAAGTAATGTAATGAAACGAAATGAAATGAAATTATCACGTAGTGGTAATAATATGGCCTATATGCTATATAACACGTACTCTCTAAACGCATATTACAAAGAATTTTAAGGATCCGAATTTGTTAAATAAAAAGTACATATATATAAGTTTTTATAACTAACAAAAATCGAATAATGACTGCCTTCAAGATTTTTTTTAGACTCATAAATTTAATTTATTATTGTTAAAATTATAAAGTGTAAATTTAAAATAAAGGTATTAAGGTATAAGTAACTGGGATAAAAATACTGGTTTCTAGAATACTAAAATTGAGATCTGAGTAGATTCATCGAAAAATTATTATCCTATAGGCTAATTTACTATAAGCTAATTAATTCTAACCGTGAAAATGACTATATCTGAATCATTTAGCTTTTTATGATAATAATTTGGTAAACTTTTATCTTGATTGATAATAAATAAAAACTTATCATTATTTCTTAGTATTTGTTAATGAGAGATACTTACAGTATATAGCTTGTTTTTCGTTTGAGTATACAAATCGAGATTTGGATCAATACATATAAATAAAATATAAGGACGTAAAAATATATGTTGCAAGTGGGAACAATGCCTATGTATGAGCATGGTTAGAGTAAGAGTATGGCTAGCATTAGAGATAAGATAGTCTGGCAAATAAATTCTAAAACCAAACTAAGTTAATTTTGAATCTACCGACATATGCAATTCACATTTGTAATATATCATGCATAAGCAGGAATATTAAATTCATGGCATTTTCTCATTAAAACTGTATTACAAATGTTGGTTATGTACTTTTTAAGTACGTGGAAATAAGTCTCCGACCACGTGATACCTAACGATTTTAATGCAAAGTTTTAAATTCAAAGAACATGATAATTACTGCACTAAATTTAATAAATATTTTTATTTAAAAGTTAAAGACTACAACTTTTAACTAATACTTTTTTGAATGACCTTTGCTTTTATAACAGCAGCAACTTGAAGGGATATGCTATTAACAAGATTTTGATATTTATCAATAACTAAATTTAACCCTTCTTCTTGAAGTATTTCCTATAAATCCTCCCTATTTTTTGATAATGGGTGTGTGCCATACTCGCCTCACTAGCCACAAATTTTCAATTAGGTTCAGATCTAGGCTTTGTACAGGCCATAAAATACTATCAATCTCATTTTTTTCTTTTCAACTTTTAACTACTCTTGCAGTGTGTATATATAGTAGATGCATTATCTTCTTGAAATAAATAGTTTTCTGAATTATTCAAGTCATCTAAAAATAATAACAAGTAACTTTTTAATATATCTACACTCCTCTTCAAAAGTCATCATCATATTGAGATCAGTAAACAAAATTCTGCCATATACTCTTTTTTCAAATTGAAATTTCTCATCGCAGTTCTAATCAAATTTAAAGTACTTTTTTCTTAGTAATTATAAATTTGAGAATTTGAAAAGTATAAAAAAATTGATTTAATTTTCTATATTTTTTGAAAAATTAAAAGTCATCATGAATTAACTTTTTTGAATATGAAATAATTATTGAACTTTACAAGAATAATTATAATGCTTCAGATATTTCTCAAATATTAAAAATATCCAGAACTACTTGTCAAGATATATAAAAAAATTTTGTAAAAAAGATATTATTCAATTTGGTAAGCTGAATAAATTTGATATGAAGCTGATTTATAAGAATTAAAAATTCTTTTTACTTGATGATTAATGAAGAGTTCTCTTTTAACTTTATTAATTTAATCTTTAGCTAATTTAAATTCAGCTTGAAATAATTTATGAATTTTAATAATAATTCAATTAGCAAGATCATTATAATATTAATAATATTTATAATTATAAGTATAAAGATATTTCTGATATCAATATTTTCTATTGGACTTTTTCTAGTTAAAAATTATCTGTTATTCTATTTATATTCTTGTGAAAACTTTTTATTAAGTTATTTATAATTATTTCAGATAAATTTCTTCTATTTGGTTTTAATTTCTTCTTGATAAGCTTATATCTTATAAATTTTTTAATACTTTTAAATAAAATTTAAGAGATATTAATTTTGAAGAAATATATTTTAAATTATTCAAAGTATTAATAGAAATTCAAGTTTTTCAGTAATAATTTTAATACTATTATTATTTTGAATTTCTTATTATTTAGATATTTTGATATTTTAATTATTATATTATTATAAGAAAAATATTTTTTTCAAGTTTTATTCTTTATATTTATTATTAGAATCTTCTTTTTTTATTTTATCTTTTTCAGAACTTAATTTAACAAATATAAAATTTTTTTATTATTATAAATAAATTTAATTAGTATAGTAATTAATATAAATATTTGAAATATTATTTTAATATATAAAATATCATATAATATTACTAATTTTAAACTAATATATATATATATAAAATTATAATTGCTTTATTTAATAATAAATATAATAATATAAATATTTTTGTTATTAGTTTTTGCATTTGTTAGCAAAAAAATTATCATTTCCAAGTATGAAGTATAAAGAATAATGATAAGTTAATTTTAGATAAATAATATCTGAAAATTTGCAGAAATTATATAAATAACAGATTTTTTAAGTTTATAATATATAATATAATTAATCAGATTAAAAAATTATCAAGTATTATATTATTTTTCAGATCTGAAAGACTTTTAATTCTTATAGTTAAATAATATTACATTCTTGATTAATTAATATAGATTAATAATATTATTAAAGATTTTAACTTGAAAGTTTTTATTTATATAGTTCAATATATCTTAAAAAATTTTTGATTTGATATTTATTATTTAATATAGATTTCTCTTTTATAATTCTATTATATTATAGCTAAAAATATTATTTCAATTAAATGTAACTTGTAATAGTCAATTAGAGAATTATAACTAAGTTAAAATATTATTACCGTAGTAGCATAAAAATCTCTAATTCCTTAATCTTTTTGTGATTATGCAAAATCACATTTTTTTTAACTTTTACATTTTATAATTATTCCTATATTTTTACATCATATAACTATCCTGTATTACTGTATTTATTATCGCATTTCTATATTTAGATACTATCTTATTTTTAGTTAGGATCTGTATTTTTATTTTGTATTATGATATTTATGTACATAGTAGAATAGTATAGTGGAAGACTATTTTTAATTTTGATAGAATAGTTACATTTGAATAATGATCTCAAACGTCTTTCCACATCCTTTGACATTCTTTGATGTTCTCTTACATCCTTTCATGTCTTTCCACATCTTTCAATATCTTCTCACATCTTTTCATGTCTTTTTATATCCTTTCATATACTTTGATATTCTCCAATATTCTTTAATATTTTTTAACGTACTCTGACATAATCCACTTATATTATAGTACTTTAATTATATCTTATATATTAGATAGTATTAGTTAGTAATACTATAATAATTTTTGTAT
>CAJVPS010002254.1:0-12767 GCA_910591765.1 Ambispora leptoticha | reverse complement strand
TTAGAATTTTGATTATTAGATCTATAATCTGAATTATTTTTGTTATAATTTGATTCTTTATTGGTTTCAATACTTTCTATTTGCTAATTAAGATCTTGAAATGCTATTAATATAGTATTCAATATTAAATTATCCTAGATTTGAGATTGGTGATATTCTCAGATTGATATGTCTGCATCTGCTTTTTCTACATTTTTTGTGACTTGTATCATATTTAAGAAAGTTCTATCAGCTGAAATCTGAACTCATTTTCTAATCTCTAGTTTCAATTCTCTTCTATAAGTATGAATCTTGTATTCTTTTGGATATTCATTTTCTGGATCTACTTTATAAAGTAGATTAATGAATTTATCTGTATATTCTTTCATAGTATCAGTCTATTGCAAGATTTTAATTTCATCTTGCTATTGATCAATTCTTTCTCAAGTGTGAAAGTGAGCTGCAAATTGGTAACTGAAATTGTATGATTGGTTATTATTATTATTCTAGGTTGTTAATCTGGTGATATTATCTCTTTCTCTTTCATCATATCACAAGATAGTAGCATCTTCTAAATATTCTCTAACTAGTTATACTTTTTTGATATCAGAAATACTATTAGCTTAAGTGATAATATTGAAGTTTTTAAGCTATTCTGTTAGATCTTGATCATTTTCTCAGTATTTTCTGATAGAAATTATAATCTTTTTCATAGGCTAGACATTCTGATCAGTCATTCAATTAGTGAAAGCTCCAAGAGCTGTAATAAAGTTATTCAAGTTATTATTATTATTTTATTAATCTATTTAATTATCTTCTTCTTCTTCTGTTTGGTGATTGCTTTCTGAGTCTGTTTAATTATCTTCTTCTGAATCAGAATATTAATTATTTTCTTCTGAATCTGGTGTTAATATAGGTTATACTAGAGAATTAGAAATATTTTTTGAGTTTTTGATTTCAGAGTAATATCCATCAATATTATTATTAACAGATAGAGTTTTTAGACAAAAGATAAAGTCTTGATAGATGAACTATTGGTAGAATTATTCAATTAAATCCAGTTGTTCTTCTTGTGTATTGATGTGGTTAAATATAAGAATATTTACTAGTTATACTATTCTTTATTTTAATTGACTAATGTGTATTTCACTAAGATCAAGTTAAATTAATTCTTGAAATAATAAATATATAATTTAATTAATTAATATTATTCTAATATATTTTGTGAGCAAATGAAAGATATAAAATTATAAAGAAAAATTTGATTGAAGGAGATGACAGTAGGAGTAAAAGTCTTAAGAGGATATTCTAATAGGATAATTAGGAATTTGATATGTTTCAAGATAGTAATTAATAGATAATTTAATAAAAGAATAATAATTAGTCATGAAAACTCAAGATACAAATATTTATCAATTATAAATAAAGAAAGAAAGAAAGAATAATAAAAAGAAATATAAAAAGTATATAAATATAAAAGAAATGTGAAGAGATTTTTCTTCACAGAGAGGGCACCAAAAATATGTTATGGTGAATTGGTAAGTAAGATTTTACTTTAATTTATCTTAATGATATAGGGTTAAGAGAGACTAAAATAATTAAAGAATAAAGAAAGATTTCTAAGGCCTATGCTAATATTTATAGATATTATTTTAACTAGTGATAGGAGTTATAACTAGTCATAACTTTATCACAATTCTCTGATTGGCTGTCACAACTCTATCACAATTCTTTGATTAACTATTGCAAGCTACAACTAGTTGAAGAGCTATCTTTAGTCTTAATAATAAGTAATTAAATAAAGAAATAAATAAATAAATCAAAGAAATTATAAAGATTGACTGAGTGAAGCTACTAGTAATTGATATAATTCAAGATTTGAATTAATTAAATAGCAAACTATTAATCAAAAAAAATTATAACTAAGATAAAAATAAAAATTAAAATATGAAAACTAAATGATAATAAAGAAGAAGAACAAGAAGATACTCCTAAAGTTATTTTTGATCAGAATATGAATAATGCTAAATCATCAAAAACTCTTGAAGAAGAACTCATCAAAAAGATTATTTGTAAAAAGAAAAGTAAAATCACTTTATCTGTACTTGCTATCATAATTAAATTATATAATATTCTAGAAGATTTAACTAAACAGAAAGCAAATATAATTGTTGTTCAGCTTATTCAGATCTCACCTTTACAAAGAACTAAACTATCAAAAGGAATATGCCAAGCTACAGCATTAAAACTAAAAAGAAAAAGAAGAGTATTACTTGGACAAAAACTCAAAATCACATCTGCCTAATGTGAAGCTAAAGTTAGAAAGAATATCATTAATTTAAATATTAATACTGATATTTCTGGATGTGTTATTATATATAACTTTATTAAAGATATGGAATTGAAAATATAATGCAGTTCAAATATTTCAATATCTGATATAAATAATATATCTAAACAACCTCTTGGAGCTATTAACAATTTATTTTTGAATATTGATAGAATCATGATTTCTACTGAAATAGATATTACTAAAGTAAAAATATATTTAGTAATTATTAGAATGGACTTTTTGAATAAAATCAAAGTAAATATTAATATCAGAAAAGGATTATTTATCTTTGAGTATGATAACCAAAAAGAAAAAGTACTAATTAAATTTATTCATGGTGATAAAGGAGAACCAATCTTTGAAAATACAAGTTCTAAAAAAGATAAATCAGATGAAGATTCTAAAAGTAAATTTAAGAAATAATACTTAAAAAAGAAGACTTTTCTCATGTGGTAATATGATAATTAAAATATTATAATTCCTAGATAATAAGAATTTTAAGATGATGATAGTATCAAAATTATTATTAAAAAAGTCTGAACCCTTATTGAAACCTCAAACTGAAAATTAAAAAATGTTAACTTTAGAGAAATATCATTTTAAATTATTCAAAGTATTAAAAGAATTCATAAAATACAAGCCTATCAAGAAGGAATCAAAATTAAATAAAAGAAATATACCTATGAAGATTTTAAATAACTTGACAAAAAGTTTACTTAATCATGTAATTGAAATAAGTGATAGTTATTTAACTGGCAAGGACCAAATAGCTAATACTGATATTATAGAAATCTCTTTATACCTGATCATCAATATCACTAATACTATAATAATCTTACTGATTAAATAATAAATAAAATTTATAAATCTTTTCATGCTGAATTCAAAACTAATAAAGATTAGGCTAATAAAGTTGAACAAGAACTTTTCATTAATAAAAGAGTTAAGAAAAGTTTTGATTCATATCAAGCTACTTCACAACAAATTCATTTCAACTCACAAATTGAAAGATACTAAAAATATAAAAAATATATGGATAAATATTATACTAAAACATATTTTAAAATGAATAGAGAAAAAATAATTACTTGTGATAATTATATCAGAGAAAAATAATTAAATCTTCCTGCTTGCTCTCAATATGATGAATGTAATAAATCCAGAAAAATATTTATTACTAGAAGCTATCAAAAATAATACTTAAGAACATCAGTATATTTATTGATTTAATCATGGAGGATGAAGAAAGAATATCAAAATAATTAACAAGCTTAGAAAAAGAGGAATACTATTAGAAGTTTATAAAGAATATAATAAAATTGGCAAAGTAATTCTATCTCACTTTATGTATGAAGATGACTATATTCAGGAAATCATCTATAAGAATTCTGTAAAAGTTTCTGCTACTAAAATATTTTAATATATTTATCAATAACTCAGTTCTAATCAAAGATAATAGCTTACTTGCTTGAATTATATCAATATGAAACTCTATCAAGAATATCTAATTTCTTGTGATAATGATAAATATGATAATTATGTACAATCTGAACTTCTGACTAAAGTAGATAAAGGGAAATGATCAATAACTTTGGATTTAATTCCAGAAGAAGCAGTAACAAATAAATTAATTGAAAAAATCAGCTTTACTTCTATTTCAACTCAGTCTCCTCAACTTAAATTAAAGAAAATATATGAAAGATTTAATATTATTTATCAAGCTCTTAATGAACTTTTACAATAATTTAACAATTATTTAAAGGATATCTCTGTGAAATAAAATAATAGCTACTATGCAATCAAAGTTTATAATGATCAAGACAAAGAAAAATTATCAGAAAAAGTATATCCAACTAATACTGGATATGATATTTATTATACTGGAAAAGAAGTAATTAGAATTTCATTACATTAAGTCATATTAGTAGATATCTATATTACTATAAAAATTTCTATAGGAGTTATATGTCAAGTAATGTCTCACTCATCTCTCATGAAACAAGAAATCAATATTAAAAATAGAACTATTGACTCTGAATATATTGAAAACATCAGTATCATCATTTAAAATAATTTAAAAGAAGATTATATTATTGAATCAGATCAGAAAATTACTTAATTAGTATTTTTACAACTTACACCTATTAACTAATTTAAACCAGTTTCTACTAAAGAAGAACTAGGATAATCTAGTCAAGAAATAGCTAGATTTGGATCTACTAATTATCAAGAAGTATATACCTATTTCTTGAAATAAGAACAAGAAGTTAAAGTTATTAAACAATAAAAACTAACTGCTAAACAAAAATGACTCTTAACTCAACTACTAGAAGAAAATGCTGATATATTTACAACTGAATTATATGAACTTGGCTGAAATAATATAATTTAACATGAGATACATACTGGAAATAAATCACCTATTAAATAATAATCTTATAGAATTACTCTTTCAGACTAATCATTCATATTAGAAGAGATTCAAAGAATATTAGTAGCTAATATTATCTGATCATCAACTAGTCCTTGGGCTTTACCTATTGTTGTAATCTCTAAAAAGAATGAAAAGAAAAGATTTTGTATTGATTACTGAAAAATAAATGCTATCATCTGAAAAGATACATATTTATTATCAAGAATTGATAAAATAATAGACTCTCTTGGAAATGCTCATTGATTTTCATTTATAGACTTAACCTCTAGATACTGACAAATTGAAATGAAAGAAGAAGATAAATCCAAAACTGCTTTTATCTCCAGAGAAGAACTTTTTGAATTTAATATTATATCTTTTGGATTATACAATGTCTCAGCTATTTTTTAACATGCTATAGATATAGTACTAGGAAAATATAATTGAAATTTTGTCAATATGTACATTGATAACTTGAATGTATTCTCAAAAGATTTTGAAGAATACTTGGATCATTTTAATAAAGTATTTTGCAGAATTAGAAAAGCTAATTTGAAACTCAATCCAGAAAAATATAACTTTTACAGAAAAGAATTATCATTTCTTGGATATGTAATAACTGATAAAGAAATTTTATCTGACCTATTGATAATTCAGAAAATATAAGATTTCTCTTAACCAAGAACTATTAAAGAATTCTAATCATTTCTTGGATTAGCTAGATACTACAGAAAATTTATTAAAGGATTTTCTCAAATTGCTATATCTTTATTTAAATTACTTCATAATAAAGAATTATTTATTTGGATTATAGATCAAGAAGAAGCTTTTAACAAATTAAATGACATCTTACAACTGCATCTATTTTAATTTATCCTAACTTTATAAAGAAATTCTATCTTTATACTAATATCTTGAATTTAGGACTTGAAGCTATCCTATCACAGAAAGATAAAGATGGAGGAGAACAAGTAGTTGCTTATGTAAGTATCATTTTAAAACCAAATGAACAAAAATATAGAGTAACTAAAAAAGAAGCACTAGTAGTAGTATGAGCTATTAGACAATTTCATTACTACTTACTTGAAATAGTTTTTGAAATTATTACTGATCATAATATCTTGAGATGGTTATTCAAAAATCAGTCAAGTTATTCTGCTAAAGTAAACTACTGGATTATGTTTCTTATGGAATATATCTTTATTATTACTTATTAACCTAAAAGAAAGAATCAAAATGCTGATATATTATCTCAGATATATTCAAAAGATTATTAAATAACTTTTCTTTTTATAATAATAATAATATAGATTTAATAACTTACTATAACTTATAATAATATTTGAATAATAAAAATTATTCTGTAGGATTAACTCTTGAATAATAATGCAAAATTCATAATTAAGCAAAATATTTTTTACAAATTGATAGCATATTATACAAAATTAATAGAAGAAAAGAACTAACTACATCTCTTCAAGTTATCAAAGAAAATAAAATAAAAGTTATTCTTATTAATTTATATTCAAGCTTTTTATTTGGATATTTTGGATATAAAGAAACTTATCAACAAATTATAAATAAATATTAGTGGAATGATATAAAAATTAATATAAAGAATTATATGAAGATTTATAAAATCTGCTAGTGAACTGGTAAAAGAATTATTAAATAATCTTTACATCCTATTAAAATTGGACAATCTTTTAATAGAATCATTATTGATCTAATTAGACCTAGTAAAATCATAATAACTAGAAATTGATATATCATTACAAAATAGATTATCTTATAAAATAGTTTAAAGCTAAAGTAATTCCTGACAAGAAAGCTATTATAATTGCAAAATTTATCTTTGAGAAAATAATTTGTAGATATGGATATCCTAAAGAAATTCAATCAGATAATAGATTAGAATTTATTAATGAAATAGTTAAAGAATTATCAATAAAATTTGAAATCAAACATAAATTTTCTTCATCTTATCACTCATAAATGAATAGAATAATAAAATGCTTTAATAGAATACTATGTATAATTTTACAAAAATTAACAATAGCACATGAATAAGAATGGGATACTTTTATTTCTACTGCTCTTTTCATTTATTAAACTAATAGAAATTCAATAACAAAGCATAAACTATTTTTCTTGATCTATGGATGAAATACTAAATTATTAATTGAATTAAAAATTCCTACCTATTTGGAAGAGAACTCTACAGAAAAAAAAAAGTTAATATAATGAATATATTATATAGTAAATTAGTTATCTCAACAAATTTTAGAAGCTAAACAAAATATAGAAAAATAATAATTGCAATATTTTTAAATATATAATGACAAAATTCAAAAGAAATAATTTTTGAAATTAAAAATAAAGTATTAATATTTGCCATGAAATAATACTCAATAATTAAAGATAAATTTCAACCTATCTGGAGTAAAGAATGATATTATATTTATGACTATGCTGAATATAACTCTTATAAAATTCATGACCAGAAAGAAAAAGTTTACAAGTATTCTATTAATGAAAGATAACTCAAATATTATTATGATCACCAAGATTACTTTGAATCACAAATTATTATTGAGTAACTCACATGGATTATCTCTTTAATTTTTGTCATTCTTATATTCAAAATTCTTTTCTATCTTATTTTTATCTATTTTTATAATTATTTTTATCTTAATATTTTTAATATCTTATCACTTATAGTAGATTTTTATTTTAAATTTTATATAAATATCCCTCTATTTCCCTTTCCTTTTTCTTTATTCTTTCACATTTTTATTTTTATCTATTACTTTTTACTCTTATTATCCTATATCTTTTTAAATTCTTTTACATTTTTACTTTTGATACTCTTTATCATATCTTAATTATCCACTTGAATTATATTTTCAATAATCAAGTCTCTTGAAGAGATTTATCAAGAAATATTCATGCATTAATTCTTTGAAATGATTATCTTCTTTACTTATAGATTACTTATCTGCAATAATACAGAACAAGAAACTAATATTATACTCTTGGATTTACTTATACAACCTGAATTTACTAAAGATATTAAACTGAATAGCCCTTTTTTTTTGATACACAAATAATTGTTGAATCTCTTAAAGTACCTATTGAACCAATTAATACTACTATTAACTCAGACTTTGATTGATTAAATACCTTTATTGTTACTTCCTCTGAAGATGAATTCAAAGTTAATATTAAACAAGAGGATATTGAAGAAGAATCAGAATTTATAAGTTCTGATAGTTTAATCACTTTTGAAGAACAATCTAAAATATCTATATTCAAGATAGAAGATGTTTAATTAATCTTGAAGAAAGATTAGCCTACCCAACTCAAAGAAGCTGTATTATTAATTTATAATAATCCTTTAAATAATATTAGTCAAATAATATTATAATATTATAAACTTAGATATATACTTTTAATTTAATCTCAGAAATATTCAAGAGAGATATCAGAAATTAAAAAGAATATCAAAGATACTCTTGAAAAGTGCATACATGATAAATCATATAATATTACTCATAAAGTCTTTTTTATTTTTTTTCTTATAAATATGATCTATTTGTTTTGTACTTTTAACTTTAGATCTAAATATCTTTAAATAATAAAAATAATTATAAGTTATAAAATTAAAACTATTCATATTATATTTTATCTTATTTATAATCATTAATAAAATAATTTTACAAATATTTGAAATTAATATTATTATTACTTATTATAATCTATATAAAATTTTATATAATTATTAATAATAATATTATAATTAAATTTATTATTAAATCACTATGATAATTTATAAAAGAGTATAATATATTTATAATATTATTATTTAATTATTTATTTTAAAAATTTTGATATTCTAATATAAAAAACTTTTCTAGTATTAACTATTATTAAAATTAAAGTTATTATTATCAAGAATAAAATTATTAATTAAATAATAATAATTTTGTAATTTAATTTTTTTAATTAATAATAATTATTAAATTATTTATAATTATTATAATAAGATAAAGAAAAATAATAATAAAGTATTTATATTTTTATTATATTAAATAAAAATTTATTTAAAATTAAAATATATTTATATTTAATAAAATTAAATTTTTATTAAAGAGAATTAAGTTAATTAGATAATAAATTTTTATTAAAGTAAAATTTAATTATTATAATTATATAACTTTAATTAAAAATATTATCTATTAATAATTAATTAAGATAATTATAATTAATACTAAAAATAAAAGAGAGATATATATTATTATCTGAGAATTAAAATAGATTTAGTTAATTTCAGAAGTAAAAATATTTAATTTAAAAGTTTAATTATTTAAAGATATAGTTATATTAATTTTTAATAATATATCTTTATAAAAATAATATAATATTATTAAAATATTAATAATAGATTTGTAATAGAAAATTTTTTTATTTTTATATAATTTATTTAATTACTTATAATATTACTTATTTTATTTTATTATAATATCTTAAAGTATAATATTCTTATTTAAAATATATATTATAAATTATTAAGTATTATTCTTATTTAAGATTAAATTGATAAAGATTTATTAAAAATATTATTATTATTTCTATATTAATTTTTAATTTAAAAATAATTTAGATATATCTTTATCTTTGATATTTAACTAGAAAATACAAAATATAATATATCTAATTTTGATAAAGTTAAAAAAATTAGATAATTTAAAGATAATATATCTATAAGATAAGTTAATTAATTTAATTTTATAGTAATTAGAGATATCATCTCAATTAATTATAACTTGTGACAGCTAATCAGAGAATTACAATTAATTATAATAATTAATCAAAGAATTATAATCAAGTTATAATTCTATTTTTAATAATAATCCTGTATAATTATTATTTTATTTTAATTTTATAAATAAAATATATATACTATTTTATTAAATAATATAATCTAATTATTAAGTATTTTTTTAGTTATTTTTTTGAGTTTAAAATAGATTATAATATATTATTACTAATCAATTATTTTTAATTTGATATTTTTACTATATTAAATTATAAGAAAATATTATATAAAAGTAAATTTGAAATATTAAGAGATATATTATATAAAATAATAATATTATCAATATTAATACTATTATTATTAAGTAATTTTTCTGTTGAAAGATAATATTAATCAAAAATTAATTATAAGATTACTAATTATAAGAGCTAAAAAAAGTTTATTTTAATTATTTTATAAGATATATTTGAAGATTATATTAAAATATAAATATGTATAATAATAATTAAAAATAATATATTAAAAATTAAATTTATTAATAAAATATAATAAAAATCAAAATTTTCTCTCTGTATTAAAATTTATAATTTTATTAAGAAATAATTTTTATTTTTATATTAAAATAAAATTTATTAATTATAATTTAATATATATTTTTTCAGATTTTTCTGAAAGAATTATTCTAATGTAAAGTCAGTATAAAAATTTTTATTAATTAAATTTCATTTTTAATTAGTAAAAATTTTTGTATTAACTTTATAATTAAAAGAAATTTTATAACTATACTTGAAATTTATATTATTATATCTTGATCTTGCAATTTGATTGGTTACGTAGCCACATCACAGCCACAAAAAGTCACATGTCCGTACGGTTTTATAGGGAAGTTGACCAATAAATACTTCAATATTAATCACTAAAATTTTGTGTAGTAAATGTATTAAATGTCAAAAAAATGAGGACTGCTTTGACTGTTCCAAATATCACAAACGAATTTATAATGATGAATTGTCTAGCGGAGATAAAAGTAACAAACGTATTAAAAAAGTTGCTGATAATAATAATCTGCTTCAAGATTAGTTATTCGAATGGATTCCTTTTGAAAGATTTACTAACGTCGAATATTTAGCAAAAGGAGGTTTTGGAAAAAATTTATAAAGAAACCTGGTTGGACGGACTATTTTACAAATGGGAAGAAAATAAATTTGAACGAGTTGGAGAACGTGAAGTTGTGTTGAAATCAATACACAATTCAAAGCAAAATTACTCTAGCGTTTATAAACGAGATAAAAATGACCATTTTCTAAGTGAAAGTTCAAGGTTTTCAAAAAAGATTCGATAGTAATGACATGTATGGTGATCTCCATTAATTCCCAATTACGAAGGTAAATTTATATTCTGGAAATCATTCATTGTATATATTGTGTATATCGTGACTTTCATCTTGGAAATATTAATTTCTATTAGTCGATAATAGGTTACACCGCAGGTGAAAATTGGCGCATTTAAACAAGAGGTGATGTTTTTAGGTGGTAAACACCACTGCAATTCTTACAAAAGTTACAACAAAAACAGTAACAATTTCAAGCAGCAATAACAACAAAGTTCTTCCTTATAATATTAATGGTCATATTACTATTATATATCTATGGTGAGTATGCAAACAAAGTCGTGATTATCAACTATTTGATTTTTTTATAAAGGAAACTGGATATCACAATCTACGCGCTCGCTTTGAAATCACATTGTCGTGTCGTCTTCGTTGTTGTACTTAATAAAAAAAAGATGATTTACGGGATTGTTAATATATTGAATATGTTGGGATCACCAGAGCAACAGAACAACACAACAACAAAACCAAGCGCCGACAATTAAAAATAATATGATCGGGAAAATTTTGAGTATTTTCACACACAAGTTGGTTTCCTTTTCCCGTATTTGCACTAGCTACATTTATATCAATGGAAAGAGAGGTGACATTCAATCATTCTGAAGAATAATCAACACATTATTCAAATGACATGACATGTTAAAGAATCTCATTATTTACTCTCGATTGTTAATTTTAGATAGCAGGCAGTCGGGTTATTAGTAATCTTCATTATGAAATTTTCGTTTTAATCGAGAGCTCATTTTTGTCGAGATTGTCTGTGTTGTGTATTATGCATAAAAAACGCGGGGATCAGATCACCTCCATTCAACGAATCAACTTTTAAAGGATGATTTGAATATATTAAGTTTAGAGACAAAATTGAATTCTCACGTTGATTATATATATACGGTCGTCATCATACATGCATATTTTATCGTTATTCCTTTACTTTCTTCTGCTAAAATGGCACACTAGCAGCCACCACCCAAAGAGTTATTGTTTTTTGCTTATCATCAAAAAAAGAAAAAGCATCACGATCACCCAATTTAATTTATGCATATACATATTCCTGTTTATAAAGTTGAAATAACATGTGATTTTAAAAATATATAAATAACGATTGCTGTGTATTAAGATTAAACAACTATCGCAGTTGACTGTAAAAATGGATAAATTAACAATCGATACAACAATTAATACAGAAAAAGAAACGTTACCTTCCTCTAAAATAACTCAACCCCCTCTATATCACCAACGCTCCGTTTCTTATTCACCTTCCTCTTCAGAAACAGACCAAAACAAAGACCACAACAAACACCACCACCACCACCACCACCACCCACCACCACACCCACAAAGACGTCAATCATACGACCGAAACCTATACAAACACGATTTGTATCAACGCGCATACTCGGATCAGGGCCCAACATTCAAGACAGTCACCAACAACAACAACAACACGTTAAAATCAGCTTCACCACCGATCACCCCGGTTGAATGTCTGACTTTTGAAGATCAGGCGACCGGACTTTCTAGTCCGAAGCTTAAACCGAACGCGTCTTTGTCGACGATAAATAATCAACGAAAACGTGATGAGTCACCGTTTAGAGAATTGAATCTTGATGACGGGAAACATATTACTGAGAATTTCTTGTTTAAAAAAGATTGGTCTACGGAAAAATTGAGTGTTGAATGATATTATAGTTGTTCCAAGGGATTAAAGTGTTCGATCATGTGAGTAGTATGAGTAGTTGGATCTAAAAGAGGCTGATCTTTTATGGTTGTGATTCTGATATTTACAATCATTATCTATATTTACTATTATTACGCAAAAAATAGTAATAAAAAA